>JABUQX010119810.1:0-5000 GCA_015478945.1 Trachelipus rathkii | reverse complement strand
AACGCTATCGGAAATGGGAAAGCCCTCGTTATGTTAGTTATTTCTAATTTTCATTCAACTCTGAATCGCTAAAATGATATTATTCTACTGGCTAAAAGTTCTTTCACTAAAAGGAAGTACGTTGTTTTCCTTGGTTCTGCCACTTAAAATATTTCTAGTATCTTGCCAAACATATCTAAAATAACTATTCATTTCACTTGAGATCTAATATTCTGGTATCTTGCCAAAATTACCAAAAACATATCTAAAACAACTGAAAATATCCCTTTCCTTCTCTCCTAATTTTATTCATTCTGCTGAATCTGTAACTAACACTCTTTCTGACAAGTCTAATGTCTTCGGTCTCTTTTCTTTCATCTAATTTGAACCTTGATGATTCATTCATTAAGAGAGTGTGCTTCTGACCTGGTGCATTGTCTTCATTGAACTATAATCTATTTGCCATACTTTTCCTTAGTGTTGAAAGCACGCATATGTTCAACCGACCCAGAAAAGTTGTAGTCACTCTGAATCTTCAAACTATTTTTTTATACAACTCTTGTTTCTTGAATTATCTGGAATATCTTTCCATTCTTTCAAATCATCTTTACAGATTTCGCCGCTCGAGTTATCTGGTGACGAAACTTTTCTTTCTGACTGATTTATGATCTTGTGCAACTACTCATGTCTAGCTCTCTTTCAAATCTTTCCACATCAGCACTTGTTGATGTGGCAATCCCTTCCTCCTTTTCTGTTGATTTCTACAAGGTTCTGATCTAACTCCAACTCTTTTCTTTTCTGCTGAACGCATAACTCTGTTCATTCTTATACCGATGACCCATCTCTACATTCTGTCCAATGATAAGCATTATCGCTTTAAATTATTAAAGTTAATAACATACTTTAATTTAACGAACCATTAACGAAAGTTAATTTTCACTTTCAATAACTTTTTAACTTGTTAAAAATATTACGCAAGGTCCGTTAGCAGTTAACATTTTCTCAGAAGCCGATTATAATTATTGATAACTTAATCTACTCCGTAAATGGATTAAAAACTTCAAATTGCTTACATAAACATACAAATGAGGTGCAAGCGCAATAAGAATGACAGTTTTTAATTCTCTACTATAAAAAAAAAATTAGTAAATGGGCCTTTTTCTCTTTTTCCTCCATCATCGTCGCATCTTTTGATAGCAGGAAAAATGTAAGTAAAAGGAAACTCAAAGGAAAGAATAAAAATATTAATTATTTATATTCATTGATCATTAAAGTTATTTGAATGCAATATACATTAAAAACACTTTATAAGGAAACTTCTATTAAATATACAAATAAGAAAGGAATAAAATTTAATAGAAAAATTGTTGATTAAATGAGCTAGGCTTAAAAACGAAGCAAAGTACTTTTGCATCTCGCCATTTTCGATTACGTTTATACTTGGCTTAGTAGTGAAATGGAGGGAGAGCTTGTTTACATAAATTATATATATATATATATATATATGATAATATATAATATATATATATATATATATTATAATATATGTATATATATTTATATATTAATATATATATATATATATATATATATAGTATATATATATGTATAAATATATATTATGTATAGAGATTATGTTTATACTATATAATATAAAATAATATATATATATATATATATATATATATAAATATATATATATATATATATATATAGAGAGAGAGAGAGAGAGAGAGAGAGAGAGAGAGAGAGTAAATAAATTTATGTCAACATTATAGAGAGAGAGAGAGAGAGAGAGAGAGAGAGAGAGAGAGAGAGAGACGAGAGAGAGAGAGAGAGAGAGAGTTAAATAGAATTTATGTCCAATAGGATGACCGCTAATTAGTGACGCGACGTTTTGCTAAGCCTGGTTTAACACTACATTGGCATGTCCTGATGGTATTCCCTAATGTGGGCTCATAAAACTTGTCTTCGAGCTTGTACCCTGCCTGGCAAACTGCTCCGTCTCTGTCTTTCCACTGAGACCTTAACTTACCGCTGGAAACAGCGCTCATTCGACATGTGCCTAAAATGGGGGGAACACCTTTCAACTTACTAACATCGTCTATCGCTTTTAACCTCCGCTCTTTCAAAGGTTTTCGAATCTCCTTAAGAGGAAAAGTTTGGAAATATCTCGATTCTTCGATTGTTAGTATGGGCTTTCATAAGGAACGGCAAGCTGTTAACATCTGCTTTTCTTTTTCTCATTTGATCTTTGTCCCTGCTCTTCGGGCTTTTGTGCATCTTTCGATTTTGGCGCTAGACATATTGAAGCTTCGATAGAGTTTATCACAAAGCTTTGATTTTCAAACTTCTTTCCTATCTACTCTCTCTGTAACCTTCTCTCTCTCTCTCTGATTTCCTTCCGTCCGTTCTATAGCAGCAGTTTTAGACGGTACCATTCAACTTGATCACTGGATCTTTCCACAATTCCATAATTAATTCATCATAAAGAATTAATTATTAAATAGCATTTTCATTCTCATAAACATGACGATTCCAAACTTTATTGCTCCTTTCACTTTGGAAAGATGCCTCCACACAACTTCAATAACGGCCGCTAGGGGCGCTCTCTTTGAAGCAACTGACTTCTGATCTTTTTGTCTCATTCCTAAATAGGAAAGAACACATAGTTGATTTCAGCGCATGAGAACCGCAGTTCCTTCATCCATTTACTGGAGAAAATCTTCAGCACAATTCAAGCCTTCTCCTTCTCCTTCTTACTCCTTCTCCTAGTATTCTTGTTATTTATTTCTTCGTGATTTTTCCTGGGAAGATCGCATTAATCTCTCATTAAACAAGCTTCTAAAAGGGTTAGGTGTTTCTGAGGCGTCTTCAGAACTTCTTCACATAACCCCAGTTGCTTGATCTGCATAGGGGCCGTTGTTCGTTCTTGTATGGAGTACATGTCTCAAAACTGGGGTGGCTCCACTCACACAACCCTTCTTGAAAGTTTTTCGCCTTATCAATTCTCCTACTTTCGCTAATCCTCTCCAATCTTTCCTGCCATCAAACTATTGCATTATTCTTTTCATACTATTTTTATTAGAACAGACATAGTTCTTCCTCACTATCTAATCGCATACCTCCAGCCATGAGGAGGGCTCGTGCCACTATTCAATCTGCACAGTCCCATTCTTTATGTCTCAGACAGAAGTAACATGTAAGAAGGAGTTAGAAAAGCGATATTTAACATATTCGAAGTTAACAATTAGGGCAAGGACATTATCAATATTAATAGAAAAGGCCCTTCTACGCCCACCAACTTGTTTAACACGCCATAACTTGTTTATTCAAGCAAATCTGCCATTCAAGCAATTACAGAATCCATATACATAAACGTACCACAAATAATAATAAACTAAACTAATTTTCCCTCAAAGAGTTACAATTAAAGTTAAATACATAGTTTTTAAATGCTCTTTAAAGTATTTAAATAATATACTGTATTTAAATAAATAAAAATTGACGAATTTAAAAATACAGTTCGAAATTCAAAAAGCTATTTAAAAAAGGATTTAAAACAAATGTATTTAAAATTATATCAAATTTAAATTTGTTTGCCTTAATTATTATTATTATTATTATTATTATTATTATTATTATTATTATTATTATTATTATTATTATTATTATTATATTATTTATTATATTATTATTATTAATTTAATATTAAATAATAATAATAATATATTATTATATTTATTATATTATTATTATTATTATCTTAGTATTCATCTAGTACCAGTCCACCAATATAATAAAGCGATGTAATAGCCAAAAAAATTAATTTTTTTCAACATACTAAGTAACTTCAAAAATGTGTCAAAATAGTTTCTAAAAAGACAGCAACAGTGAATATAATAACTTCAATCTAAACTTCCCTCAAGAAGAAAAACATATCCACTTCCCAGAAAGGGTGTCCATAAGTCCGAAAAAACTCTAAAGTAGGGTGGCTTACAGCCATCCTGGAGGTTTAAAGGTAAGAGCGTCGGACTTTTCCTCTCAGAGTCGCTTCGTCGGATTTTCTTTCCTTTGAAAGCTAAGAAGAAAACTATTCCTGTCGAGATCATTCTTCCAGACGTAAGACTTTGTTGAAGACTGTGTTTATTGAAATATTTCTCTCCCGAACTCGAGGCATCTTCAGCAGCAAATTGAAAATTAATTTGTCTGGACGGCTATTATTGATGAAGTATGATGTTAATAGTCCACAATTATATAAAGCGATGTAGATAGCCAAAAAAGTTATAATTATTATATTATTATTATTATTTATCATTATTATTATTATTGATTATTTATTATAGTATTATTATTCTATTATTATTAATTATTATTCTTATTATTATTATTATTATTATATTATTATTATTAGTTGGCCGTCTTATATTCGAAATTCTTTTTGCAAAGAGATATTCCTTATGCTCTTAATAGTTGAAAAATTTTTAATGTTAAATAATAAAATAATAATAATAATAATAATAATAATATATAATAATAATAATATAATAATAATAATAATTAATAATAATTTACAATTTATATCTATAATAAGTAAATAATTAATAATAATAATAATTAATAATAAAAAAAAAATAAAAATATAAATAATAATTAATAATAATGAATAATAATAAATAATAATATATAATAATAATAATAATAATAATAATTAATAATAATAATAATAATAATAATAATAATAATAATAATAATAATAATAATAATAATAATAATAATAATAATAATAATAGATAATAAAATAATAATTATTAATAATAATAATAAATAATAATAATAATAATAATAAATAATAATAATTAAGATAATAATAATAATAAGTAACAATAATAATAATAAAATACCTGTTGGCAGCGTTACCGAATTGGCTACCTATTCTGGTGCACCGTCTTCTTTCTTCTTTAATTTTTGCAACCTTCGCGACATTCTCACTAATTTCCATTTTGGGAACATCACCTCGA
>JABUQX010119809.1:7500-25892 GCA_015478945.1 Trachelipus rathkii | reverse complement strand
AGCAGTGAGCAGTATTGGCAGGACCTGTAAGAAGCAGGCTTTATACCCCATCTGGAACAGATAAATATATTAAACTATGTGATGTTAAAACAAAAGGAGGTAAAAGGAATTCGGAGCAATATTAGAGGTAAAATTACAGTGATTGATGCCGATTTTAACTGTCTGTAATGCGAGCGGAGACATAGAGGTAGCCTATGACAAGAGAGAGTGACGAAAGTAGGGAATTCGACAGCGGAGATGAACATGTGCTTTCAGGAACCTGTAGTAGATAATTGGGGTAACGAAAATAGACGAGAAAAATGAGGAGGATGTGAGAAAACGAAAACAGTGAGGGAGGAGCGTTGGGTGTGAAATTCTCCATGATGAATATATGAGTGGACTCGCAGCCGCCAGACTGATACGGTTGGTGGACACCTGGAGTAGAGGATGCACTGAGAGAGAAGTTAGTTCCAGTCAGTGAGTGAGGTGGGAGAACCGGATGGTTAGTGGTGACACAGTTGAGGACCGATGGGAGGACCCGGAAGAAGATTTAGAAGGAGGAGACACAAGTAGAGATTCATTGAGTGAAAAAACACCATGATGTGTGTGCTCACTGAAATGGAGTGAGACTTTGTAGGTGATGGCGGATTTGAGTATTTGTCGGCTGTGAGATGGATGGAGTGACGAAAAGGGAGTGGAAGCGGGAGTATTGGGCCCCACTGACAGGCTCTAAGAGCCTGCACTGGGATTGGGAGGGAATTGACATGGTGAAAGCGACTGGTAACGATATGGACTCATAGTAGTATATGTTAGTGATGATAATATGAGTACGGTAATATATATATATATATATATAGTATAGTATATATGATATAGTATATACTGAGTGAGTATAATAGTATAACGTATTATGATAATCATCAGTATTTCATTGGTGAACCAACTGTGTGGTACGAGATAGAAGAGAGGTTTATTAATTTTTTTTTATTTTATTTTAGTTTTTTTATGGTATTAATATATACAGAGTTATGGGGTTTATTAATATATATATATTACTATATATATAGTAGTGATAGCCTATTTAGTATAGTATATTAGTATAATTATAATATTGATAATTATAATTCATATATATATGTATATTATTATATAAATATATTAATGAATATATTTACTTATAACATATAGATATATATTATTTATATTTATTATATATAATATCAATTTATAATAATATTATATTATTAGAACTTATACTAATACCATATTATATAAATATTATAATACTGTAGATTATATACCGCGGTAAGATATATAATATATATATAAATAGATATATTAATAAATATATATAAACTAATAGAATATAATATCTAATATATTTTATATAATAATATATGTGATATAAATATATATAACTATAATAATATAACTTTGCTATTTTTTTTTCTGGTAAGACCAGATCTTCAAGAGAGGTATTAAATTTCTCTGTCACTTAAGCTACGGTAGTGCCTTGTCGTTACTCGTAATATATAATCTTGGAAAAAAATCAACATACGAGACCATTCACTAATTTATAATATTTTTCAAAATATTGCATTTCATAGTTATTTTAAGTTATTACCCTAAAAACTAAGTGGAAAGACAAAAACTATTTAACAGGAGGAAAGAAGAAAAACTAACAATGTAGGAGCAAAGATTAAAATGGAAGCGTAAAAATTGTTTGATTCTTAAAAATTTATTTTATAAAAAAATATTATTTTGTTTGGAGTCTTTCCTTCCTTCTCTAGGAGAAAAATTTAAAAATTTTGCGTTTAATTTATTTAGCGTAAGTTGTGGTCAAGATTATTTCGAACTATTAAAGTAATTCAAACCATGAAACATTCTCCTTTCTAACTGTTTTAAATTTAAAACTAGGTTTAACTATCATATATATAATATTAATATTTTATTATATTCTATCACTTTATAGTTATACACTACATTATTATAATATAATATATATATATATTATAATATATTATATTATTATATTTATATATTTATATATATATATTAGAATGATATATTATGTTCTTAGTATAATAGTAATATATAAATATTATATAATTTTTTTATGATTATATTTATAGTATTATTATATATATATTTATCCATCATATAATATATATATATTATACATAATATATAATATATACTATATATTATAATTTATAATATTTTATATATATACGATACATAATGAATTATATATATATATATTATATATATATATATATATATATGTATATAATATTATAGTATCATATAGTTACTATATTTATAATTATATATATATATAATATATAATATTATAACTTTAAATATACTCATATATATATAATATATATAATATAAGAAGACTTAAGTTTTGTGCTCTTTTCTACTTTTTGAATTCATTGAACCTTTTTACACATTTTACTTCAATCACTAAATTGAACTCGAGAGAAAATTATATATATAATAGTATATATACTAATAATAAATAATCTATATAAATTTAAATATTTAAATTAATATATTTAATATTATATAATATAATATATATAATACTTAATCATATTGTACTTATAATTATATATATTATTAATTAATAATATATATATATTATATATATCAAATATATATATATAATTAATATATATTTAATATATAATATATATATTAATATATACTATATTATAATATATATAATATATATATATATATTTATTATTATTAATATCATATATGTATATATATTATTATATTATAATTCTATTAATTAATAATATAATATATATATATTATTCTGCCTCGTGGCTTATATATAGTTGAGTCACCGCCTCTCATATGAGAGGACGCTGGTTCAAATCTTCCGCGTAGCAGTTGGGTTTTATACTACCGTGGGGATTCAAGAATTAAATACGATTGAATCTATGCGAACTACGTAGGGTTGAGCGTATCCAGGTTGGCGATAGCCGGCCGTGATAAAGCCTCAGATTCCTAGTATGTTTCCCCCTCCTGTTATCACGCCGGACAACATAGGGAATAAAGCACGTTATATACAGTAGTCAATTGATGCGAGGTCTGAATGAGATAATATATATATATAATACTTTATTATATATATAATATCATATATTAATATTATTATAATAGTATATATATATATATATATATATATATATATATATATAATTTATATTATTATAAATTATATATATATATATTACATTAAGTTATATAATATATTACGAATGTCACCATCTCACGTGTCAGGTATTAAGAGGGGTGTTGGGAGAGAGAATGAAAAAAATTAAGTAATTAAATGAATAATCTAAAGAAGAAATTCGGTCTTCATTCATTAGTCTTTGACTTTCTTTTAATTTTATCTTCTTAATATATATAATATAATTTTATTTTTTAAAAAATATATATATATATGATATATTAATATATATATTAATATATATATCATATATTAAGTATAATAATATATGTATAATATATAAATATAATAATGGTATTAGGACACACTTTAAGCTGGAAAAGAGCCGGCCTTATGCCTAGTGTGGGTGCTGAAATTCAAAATAGGAACTATTGCGAGTTTCTTCTATTTTAGCTTGTGATTTATCTGTGGTCAAATCACTTACACGTGTATTGCTAAGGGGTCCTAGGATAACGAATCCCAGCAGGTTGAAATACTTTAAATTTGTATATTTTCAATATATATATATATTATATATTATATATATTATTATAATATATAATATATCATATATATTATATATAATATATATATTTTAATATATATATATATATAATATATTATATATAAATATATATAGTAATATATTTTAATATATACTATAATATCATATATATATATTATTCAAACGTAAAAAAATTTTGCATTTTTAAGAACTATATATATATATAGTATCATATATATATATATATTTAATATATATATTTATATCAATTAATATATTAAAATATATATTATATATATAGTTATATTAAAATATACTATATTAATAGTATTATATATATTATATAATATATATATTAATTATTAATTTTATAATATATATTATATATATATATTATATATATATTATATATTGTATATTATATATTATAATATTAAATGTATAATTTTAATTATAATATTAATAATATATAAAACTTAATTTATAATCATTATATATTAATATATATATATATATATATATATTATATAAATATAATATATATTTAACTATATATAATTATAGTACATATAAGTGTTTGAGGTATAGCCTACGGCAATAACTCCGTAAAAATAATATAGCAATAATATTATTAAAATTATTTTGTGATCTTTTGCTTCTCTTCGCTTATTCATCGCCTCGAGTGGTCATCTACTATTAAACTGATTTCTCTTCAGGTTGATTCTACCGTTGCCACTTGGAGGACGACAGCCATTCATCTAATATATAATACGCTCGTATTGCAAATTCCTGGTCTCTCAAGATTTTATTCACCTATCATATCTCGCCTGCTCATTACCAATTGATTCGCTTTTACCAACATTACTCTATTTTAACATTTAGAATAAAGAAATCTTGACAAACCACAATTGGTCAGCAGGGCGTGGATGGCCTTGTTACTTCCGACAATAACTTGTTAACTTTTTCTCTTTTCAAATCGGCAAAATAAAAAAAATTTTTTTTTATTATTTTAAACCCCTCAAAAAATGCACCAAATTCTTCTAATTTACAGTCATTCTTCTCGGATAGAACTTTTTCTCGAAAGCACATGACTCTACACCTTATTGTCGTTTCCTTTCCTGTAGTCGTTGTCATTGTGAAGGATGCAACAAGATAGATACAAGAAAAAAATATTTAAGGGAATATGCTCTGCACAAGAAAATGCTCACAACTCCCATACTTGTAAGAGGGTTAGCATTAATTTGGTGAAATCCTCTACTTTAATGATATCTTTAAAGTTTCCTATTCCATTATGTGTGACAAACACGTCCGCAACCTTATTTTGTGTCCTCAAATCCTCTCTTTTGTAGGCTTATTTTGTTGTTCAGCTCAAGACTTCATGTTAGTAGAGGTGTATGTAATCATCTGCCATATGATTTTTTTTTCTAATCATATTAGTATAAATTAAATACTTTCTACATTTTTTCAATGGCATTTCCCGAGTATTAATTAAATTGAGGCTATTTTTGGTGAATGCAAGAGGTTGCTATCTCACTCTGAAATGTATTCCAATTTTGATCCCTTCTCCCCCAGCGTTTAGTTGTGGCATTCCCACTGTCGTCGTCCCCCACTGAATTGCGTCCATATTTGGAAGATACTCTTAGCAGTAAAAGTGTTGCAAACATCCATTTAATTGAAACAAGTCATTTACAAATCTGGACCTAATCAAGATGTTAATGCTCCAGTATTGTGGAAACATTACAACTAAAAATGTAATGCTACAAATTGTTTCTTCAAATAATGGTCAACGGACTGACTTCCCACTCACGAACAGATTGCTCATTATTACTTCCGTATATTAAGGGGGTAATATAAGTATATAACCTAATATATGCTATATATTTTATATAATTATTCTATAAGATATTATATATTTATTCTATATATAATAATATATACTATATATTTATATATTATATAATATTATATTTAATATATTTTAAAAAATATTATTATTAAAATAAATATTTGGTTGAGTGCAATAGGTGTGAATACATTATTCATTTCTTTTTTTCAGCCGAAATGTGTATGTATTGTTTAAAATTTTGCATATTTTCCACTTTAACAGAAGTATTTTTTTTAGCAAACCAATGAGTAATAAAGGATTAACCAGTAGCCAGACCCTTCACGGTCGGTTTTTTAGTTTTTTTGGTAAAGAAATTATTAAATTTAAGATACTATGTAAACTGACGTAATTCCGAGACTTAACCTTACTTACGTCATCATAACTCAAGAGTAAATTAAGCTACTTGCTCAATGAATGTATAAAGTTGCCTTAACTGTTCTTAAAAAGAAAAAAAAGAAAAAAACACGCATTCATTTAACCATAGGCGGTTTGTAGATTGTTTGTTCAGAAAGTATACCATAGAAAAAGAAAGAATACAACGAAATTTTTATTCTTCTTTATTTTGTCTTCTTTCCACCTCAAACAATTTCCAGGAGAAAGATCTACCGAATGTCCTATATATTATATAATAGTACTATATAGTGTGTTATATTATTATTATACTAGTATTATTAGTTATATAATATGATTATATACGTCAATAGAAGCTATAACGCCTTTGTCTTATTTTAGATGGATAAAACGGACTAGTGGGAGAGAAAGATAATTTAAATTGGAAGCATGTTATCCTTTGTATATTGCACACACACACACACACCAACACACAACACACAACACACAACACTACGTAACACAGAGTAGAAATAACTATAAGCTAGCCTTGATACTATTCGTTTGCTTTCTCATGAAATAAGCTCACTACCGTCATATTAAGTAATATATGTTAATGATACTACTATGTATTAGTATATATATATAATATATTAATATATATATATATATATATTATTAGTGAAGAAGAAGAAGAGTTTTTCGTTTTTTTTTTTACGTTTTTTAAGTTCTTTTTAAAAAAGTTAACCTTTTATCATCGGTTTCGACAAAATTAGATGTACATAAAACACCCTAAAAAGAACACATCGCATAATTCATTTCCAAACATTGGCATAAAATTAAAACTATTGTTCAGTTAGGAAACAAAGTTAGCCTCATTTCCGATTTTTGAAAAAGAAAAAAAATATAGTTTAGGACTAAAAAAAAAAATATCGATCTATGGAAACCTCAAACACTTAAAACACATGGATCTTGGCAGCGATTCATTCAAAATCTGCTATCGAAATTTTCGAAACGAGAATGTTGAAAGAAAAATAGAGAAAAACTAAAGAAAAAAAGATATTAATGAAACTTGCAATAAAGAAAATACTTTTTGCGAAAAAGACACATAACGACGATTTAAATAAGTAACAGTTTCTGCAATGCGATAATATAATATATCATGACTTATGAATTAATATTTCGTAATATATAGTAAAATACTCATATTATATACGTGGTTAATTATTCTAATATATGTACGCTTATTGTAACATACTTAGTGATATATTTAGTATTTTATATATATATATATAATATATTTTATATTATATCATTATCTGAGATTAGCTGTAAGTTAGTTTAGTTAGTTAGAAACACTAATCTCATAACAAAGGACAAGCAAAAATTATTTTTTCTCTGGTATCGTTAAATTGCAATTGTATTATATCATTAATCTTACTCTGATTCTCACATGAACAAATTAATTACATTTGGAAAACTAGTTAACTCAATTATAAACAATATTTAATTAACGGCATAGTACGAGATTACACATCTTTTTTGGTTTTCTTCTTTTTTTCTCTTTTCTTTAAGCCTGTGCTCTCTTAAACCAGAGCCATAATCACAGCACGTTCTCCTCTAACACTTAGCTTTCTTTAATTAGAGATTTGCAATCAATGTAGAATAGTTCTAGGCACAGAAAAAATAACCAACCGTCGAGTTTTCACACCAGAAATACAACCCATCCTGTATTTTCTACCGTATGGAGAGCGTTTGACGCCAAGTAAGTGCCTCCACCATTTGGTTTTATACATGTTGTATTATTTAACATAGTATATGCTATTATACTTCCAAAATATCATGACTTGAATTTACTGATTTACTTGTTATTGAGGTTATTTAAGTTTTTCCGCATATTTATTTTACTATTCCAGAATTTTTCTTATATTTGCCATCTTCCTTGGTTTATCCGAGTTACATTATTTAAGTAAAAGTCGATAAAACATATACATAACTATTAAATGTATTCCTATCGTTCGACATACCGATCTCCTTTTGCTCAGTTTGATACCAAGCAAGAGGTAATTCTGGATTCAGATCAGCTTTCATGCGAACCACCAACACACACAGCGGTTATCAACCAAAGTGAACACACAGAGAACATGAGATAACCACCACTCCGAGGCATTGGGGTACTATGCATAGATGCAAACCCGCTCACCTGCTATTTACTTATTAGAAAAATTAGAATAACCCGAAATAAATTACAAATTGTTGCAGAAAAAAATAGACTATTTTCATTGGTTGTTGGGGTTGTATTTTTTTGATGTCCAGAACCAAACTTGAGTGGATCTATAAAAAACCGCCAAAAAAACCTCCACCACTATAATCACCTTATCTCTAACTTTCGAAATTTCGTGTTCACTCAAAAATTTTTTTCCAGCGTGGGGTCGTATATTATAAAAAGTCACATTCTCTCAAACCAATTTTTTTTTTTATTTTTTTTAAACTCATTTAAACAACCATCCCTTTGCTCACTATTCAAATTATTTAAATTGAACCAAAATGTTACACAGATATTTTTTTCTCATATAATGGAGCCAAACTGGGTGGTAATGCGACGAAAATTCAAACTTTCAAAATAGGGCTGTACATATGTGTGTGGAACGGATGGGTAATGTCCTTCCCAAATTTTGTTTCGATTTTTTATAAAATAATATTAAAAAGATTACATCCTCCCAACTACCAGACCCATATCACAACATATTAAAACAAGCTCGATAACCAGAGACCTCATACACATAAATACACCCCCACCACACCCAATAAAGACCATCATTTTTACAGAAGTTGAATCACAATACCTTTTTCCGTGATATAGAATTACTGCAGCTATTACACTGACACATTTCAACACTCGGAGTTTTTTAATTCTTTTTTATACTTGGTGCGCCCAGACTAAGTCAGGCAATACCACCACGCTCCAGTTATTACAATCGATCTGTGGGTGTCCGCTCTTTTTCCCGATCGTTTCACAGACCAAGACTTATGACGTCCAAACGACAAGGCAAAAAAAAAATTTAACTATCTATAATATATTTTTATATCAACTTATAGACGAAAAATATTCCTTTCACTATTACAGAAAACAAATTATTTTCAGGTGATGGATTATGATTAAAACATGGTCTCACCCAATTTGTTTTTATTTTTTTTTTTTTTTAACACTCTTTAAAAAAACATCCTCAGCTACATCCACTACTATGAGCTCTCACAATATAGAGGTAAGACTGGTGATATTTCATCTCATAGATGGCCACTCGAAAAAGACCGAAGACGCAGCACGCCGCGAGTCAGTAATGAATAAGCGAAGTAACAAGGTTTGGGGTGTACAAATTAATGTAATTCCTAGTATGACCAGTTGATCCCATTATAGCCCGTGTTGAAGAATGGTTAGTTCGCCAGAATTTTCATTTTTTTCCACTAAATAATTTATTTTAAATTAACTTATGCACCATACGCCAAGAACTTTATGTCTCACATTTCGGATTACTATATATCATAATGCAACCAAACTTCCCCAATCATGACCATAACTTTATCACAGAGTATCTGGAAGAGCATTTTTTGTGAGTATGTACAGCAAGAATAATATACATGAAAAAATAAAAATTTTTTTTTTTCTTGTGAGAGCACAACATATAAAGATATCTACTCGATTGAGACTCTACCAAAATTATCATAAAGTCTAAAAACCAAAAATTAAGTAATTACACAAGTAGTGTCACAAAATGTTATCGATAATGATGTGTCTTCTCTCATCAGAAACACCTTAGACTAGCTATAAGAAATATGAAGAAATGGAAGAATAATTCTATAGATAATAAAGAAGATAAGAAATAAATGATAAGAAATAATGGAGCAATCGTACAACTACACGTTCTTTACCAAGCTTCGATCTCTCTATAGCATCATCTCGAAATACACTCTTAAGAAATCAACCCGAGCTTGGGGCTAATAAGAGGGACACTTAGGATCGCGTTCCTCACTACTCTACATAGCGAATAATTTTATTTTTCAAATTTATAAGTATTAAACAATGGCCTTATGTTTACATGCGAATAATGATATTAATAGTATACGGCATCTACAACGAGAGATAAGTAAGGATCACCTAATTGATATCGGAATAGTAATGCCAGATTTATACTTGCTGTTATTTAATAAGGAAAACATTAGACCTTTATCTGACGCCTATTTTAGCACTTATTACGCATTTTCTGTGTTCTTTTTGTTGTATAGTTTAGCCTTAATTTTTATAGGTTAAACAAACTTGCTCTTTCTAGAATCTTTATTGAGTTACTGTATGAGTCATAATTGGTCTGCAATCCCCTACCCTATTTGCTCGTAACTTTTTGGGCGACTTAGCCTTTTTTATACACATGCTTTTCTAGCTTTTATGGACGTTATGCTTGATAGCGTAGAAGTGAGATGTCATTATTTAGGGGTTTCCAGGAGGGGAACGCTGGGAATGTGAATAACCGTGAGGCACCTTACTAGTAGATTGTGTAAGAAGATCCCTGAATGGCCCAGGAGTGGCTGGAGACCCTCACGAATATCGGGTGCCCAGGATAGCCTTACATTGCCTCGCTCGCATCAGCATCGAATACTACGAAACATAAGACAGCTAAGAACGCATCCAGGTGAGCGCGGAAACCAACACCACATGAGACCTACATACATAAGATTTATTTATATTAGACATTTTACTTGACTCTAATATGGATTGGATGGTCAGGTAGAAACCTGCTCTACTTATCGTTTGCTCTCCGTATTTAACATATAAGTAGATAATAGATATGGTGAAAATAATTATCTAACTAAAAGCATTTTAAAAAATTATAAGACAAATAATATTATTTCCAATTTTTAAATTATCAATGTTCAGTTTTACGGAGGATAGAACTTATCAAAGCTCGCTCACATTTCTATCTTTTATTAAGCACCGCAGGTCTTCCTTAACGACCAAAAGGCTCGTTACTACTTGATGGCATCAAAATTTTAAACTCGGAACCGACTGATTTCATTTTCAACTGTAGAGGCGAGAATGACAGTCAAAAGCAATAGGTCAATCTATAAACGCGTTAGCCAAAATATTGACGCTCAACGCAGCTGTCTCATCGATCTACTAGCATCCTCGCATAAACGTCGATTACGAATAATAGACGTCGAAGCTGATAATCACTTAGAAAAAGCATAAGTTACATCTGATTAGTATACATTCGACAAATTGTTTATATATGTCTTTTTCAATAGCTCAAGACCTTAGACTGAGACTACAGCGAGAGAACCGAAAAAATAAACGAACGATACGTTCTCTTGAACATCTATATCATTCTTTTGCCGCGAACACTTCAGTCTGATTCTCTCTCTATGACTATATTATCTTGGCAATGAAAAGTAGGTCTAGAAATGCCTAATTCATGTGTATGGATAAGAGCGTAATTAATCATATATATGTCTAACCACAAACAAGTAACGGTCCTTATTAATCAATCTCCTTGTGTGACTTTTTAAGAAAACTAACTGTCTCTGAGAACCGCAAAAGCTCGCCCCCTATCTACGGCCCTGTGAACAGCTCTCCTCTCTCTTAAATCAATATCACCTTTGTACGAGACACCAATAACATCCTCATTCACCGACGCCAATAACATATACACAAACCAAAAAAACTCCATAAGAAATAACACGTGGATATCACCAGCGCACCCAAACCAATCCACATCACCGACAGCTATTCAGCAGCGACAGTACACGCCAGACTTCCTGCACTCGACCGACTAATAATCCTCAATTACTCAACATCGAATACACTCCCATCTTCCTAGAATATTGTCAACTAACACCAGCATGAATAATTCAACCTGCGTCCTATGAAAACTAGCCCTCAAGACCAGCAGTCGAATGATCACATCCTTGCGCTGAGAGATCGTAAAGATGCTCCGCCAACCCCTATTAAAGATACATTACCGCCAATATAACTAAGCGAAAACACGAGAATCAAGCCTTAAACCAAATAACCACCAAACTTACGCGAATCTGTCTAGAAAAACGGTGGTGAGGGAACCCCAATGTGTCCGGTAGGGAGCGCATCCACACTTCTTTCTTCTCTAACATGAGTTATTAAAAATTCTCAACACCATATAAAACAACGTAATGTGAACATATAACTATCGAAATGTACGGGTGAGCTACTCTCGTAGAGAAGAATGGAACCTCTCGGTATTGCGTGCAGGCATGCAGAGCGCGGTACCTGCAAAACGCGATAGAGTGATAAAAGAAGTTGTGGATTCTTCCATGGAGCGTATAGAGGGATGTAGAGAAAGGTATATGACAAAGTAAAAAAAACGCAGCCGGCGTACCCCATAGTATTAATGATAGTAGGCGCAATACATCGAATTAGACTCGTGATATCCAAAAATCCTACTGAGATAGTATGAGGTTCTAAGACGATTCAGGGGTAAAAGGCTATACTAAGGAAGACCCAACCCAACACATATAATTAGACCACTTAGATAGTATGAATGCAAAATTAAAGATATAAATACCGAAAAGGTATAAATATCTAGAAACGACTATATGTATACATAATATCGTCACTGTATCAGTTATAAGGCCTATTCGGAGTATATACCACTCAACCCTACAAACGAAATTTGCTTAATTACATTACAATAAGTGGGATAGCCACTAATACTGCAAAAAATGTCAATTCACCCGACATAAGCGCAGCTCATCCTAAAACTAGTTACGAATTTACCCAAACCCTTCCTTACAGGTTTAAGTAATTGAAATTCTTAACCGTACGATATCTTATGAGATATAATTATTAGTTAAATAATACTATTTTAAATGAATATAATTAAAAACAAATATCTGAAAATATATAAATTTACTCATTATATAGATAATTTTACAGCTAAATAGTCCCTTGTAGAATTGCTTAAAGGAGTTATAAAGATAATTATGGAGAATTTAATATTAGATACTAATATAAATATATATACAATTAGTATCGAATTAGTTTTAGAACCGAATGTAAATGCCCCTTCCCAGATGAATCCAAGCCTTCAGATTTCTCAAGCAAGTCAGATGCCAAACATCCTCCAGCCTATTAATCCACATGTTGAAGCTCAATATGTAACATCTACAGATAAAGCTGAGTCAGTAAAGGAGGTTCAAGATATTTCAACCTTATCACAAAAAGTAAGTTTTAAGTCATTTTTTAGTATTGTGATGTGTAGGTAAAATGAGCAGAATTCATAAGTGTATTTGCTTTGAGTCAGTTAAGTTAGATATTAAATTTAAGCTTTAAATCCTTTTGATTCCCTATATAAATCTTATATCTGTAAAGGGTAATGTTGGGGAAGAAAATCTGACGGTAGAAACTGACCCATTGTCTTTGAATAATTCTTCCATAACTCGGCTAACACCTGTTAATCCAGTTGATTCAACTTGGAGTAGTGCGAATAAGATAGAATCATCAGCAGTTAGTTTTAATAATGTGGGACCTGATCATGAGGATGAAAAGAGCTACAAAAATTTACCATCACCTAGTTTACATACTGAGGAAGAGGTGGCTACTTTTCTCGCTACTCAATTGGTTTGTCAGACAAATGCTCCTTCCCAAAACTCTAGTAAGTACCGTATATCTTTATATTTATTGAATATTAAACGTTAATATTCTATCTCTTGCAGTTAATTATGAAAAAAAAAATGAACGTGCATGTTAGTTTTAATTTTAGTGTTTTACAGTGATCATTAGTTTTACACTTAGTGAAGAGAAACTATTTTAATGCTCTTTATTCTGCAGACTAGTGGTCCAGTACAAGTATGATTTTAAAGCTGTGTGTGTGTGCACACGTGTGCGTCTGTGTGTGTGTGTGCGTGCGTGCGCGCGCGCGCTTATTTGACTAATTAACCTTTCAGTAAGATGTGGTTGGTAAGCTGTTAATATAAAAATATTGAGATTTTTATCATATCAGTATTGGCAAATTTTTGGTACCATATCAGTATCAGTAGAGATGAATTTTTCTGAATCAGATCTGTATTGGTATCAATAAAAAATTTGGGATCACTCCATCCCTACTTGACACTGTTTATTAGAGTGGGTTCTTCATGCAAGAACATGATAGGAGAGTTTGAGATCACAGTAGGAAAATTAAAAAAAAGGATGTATTTTGTCAGAATTTGAGAAAAACTTCTTCAGGAAAGAGTAGTTAAGGTTTAGAATATTTTGCCTGAGGATATGATAGGTTGTAGTGCACATTAAAGTTTTAAAAACAAAGTTTGATACTCTGAGCTAATTAACTTAATAGTTATCACCACAAAACGTCCTTTATCAATTTTTTTATAATAGGAAAGTTTTCTCGTTAACTCTCTTTTGGCTTAATTAAATTTCTTGTGTATCAAATTTATTTTTAATATTATAATATGCAACTTCCTTGTAATAAGCACAAATACTTTTGATCGAAGATTTGGATGATTTTCGAAGAGGTTTGATTTTTCTTTAAAACCAATAATATTTTTATTTGCAGAAATGAGAACGAATAGCAATGTGTCCAAGCATAATTTATCCATTGGAGAAACCTCATTCGCTCACCAAAATGCAGTAAGACCTGAAATAGTGTATTTTTAATGTGCTATGTGTAATATAATTAAAGTTTTTGATTTTTTTTTCAAATAAATAATGTTGATATGTGCATGAAATAGATTATTTTTTATCAACTTTAGTATGCTGATATTATCAGTCAGAAATTTCATCGAGTTTTGCATTATTATTATTATTATTATTATTATTATTATTATTATTATTATTATTATTATTATTATTATTATTATTATTATTATTATTATTATTATTGTGGGAAGGTAATTGATTTCTTTGAGCACAAGAGTATTCATAAGTATACTAGAGTTGTGTAGATAGATATTGTACTGAAGTGATAAGTTGTTTTAGTGAAGAGAGATGTTGAAGTATGTGATGGTTGTTAAATCTGTGAGGGGGTTTAGGGATGAAAATATCAGATCATTATGTTGTTTTACGTAAGATTAAGTTAGTGGGAGCATGTATGAAGAGGAAAGAGAGAAGGAAGGAAGTGAGAAGTTAAATAAACAGGGTTATATGGAAAAGCATTTGAGAGCTCTTGCAAATAAATCAGTTGAATGCGAATAAGATAAAAGTAAGCAAATCTGGATGCAAATGAAGGGAGCCTTTGTTAGTAATGCATTAGAAGTATGTGGATGTGCTAAAGTAGGAAGTAAGAATGTAAATAGTGAGTGGTAGAAGGAAGAGGTGATGCAAGCGGTTAAAAGTAAAAATGAGGCGTGGTTGAATGTGCTAAAGCCAATGATGAGGTTCAAAAGAAAGGTGGATGAAATATATAAAGATGAAAAAAGGAAGACTAAAAGCTGCATACGTAGGAGAAATAAAAGAGTTTGGATGGAAGATGAATGGGGACTAACAAGGAAGTAGGAAGCTTTTCTTGAAGGAAGTGCGAAAGGTAAAGAATGAGAGTAAGATGAATCTTCATAGAATAATAAATAAGGATGGTGCTTTCGTGACTGATGAAATGGATGTGAGAAGAGTGTGAAGGAAACATTTTGAAAATCTGCATAACATTGGAAGTAATAAAGAGATGATAGTAAATATGTGCGGGTTTGGTGGTGTAAGAAGAAATATGTATTTTGTGGATGAGGTAATTAGTAGGGAGGAGATAATAGGTAGAGTTCAAAAGTTGAAGAATGGTAAATCCTCTGGTATAGATGGAATTACTGGTGAAGTGATGAAGAATGGAGGCGAGATTTTGATTGACTGGATATGAAAGTTGTATAACAAAGCATTTAAGGAGGATATAGTTCCGGAGGATTAGAGGAGAACAATAATGGTACACTTATATAAGGGTAAGGGGAACTGTTTGAAATATAGGGGAATTAGTTCAGCATTGTAGGGAAGATACATGACGGTATTTTGGTCGAGGGACTGATTGGCAAAGAACAAGGTGCATTTTGAAGTGGTAGAGGATATGTAAATCAAATCTTTCACATTGAAACAAATGATTCAGAAAATGAGAGAAGAAGAAGAATAATTTGTATTGTGGTTTTATGGACTTGCAACAGGCATACAATATGGTTAATAGAGAAGCTCTGTGGTTGATGTTAGCGATATATGGTGTTGGTGTTAGGCATCTGAATGAAATCAAATGTATGTATGTATGTTGATAGTGTTGAATGGAATCAAAAGTATGTACGGTATGTTGATAGTGAAGCGTGTGTAAGAATAAATGGAGTTGAAAGAGAATAGTTTAATAATAATAGTGATTTTAGACAGTCATGTGTTATGTCTCCTTGGCTATTTAATTTGTATATGGACGAGGTGATAAAAAAATTGAGAGGTAGGGGTGGTAGGGGAAAATTTAGATTGATCGAGAATGGAAGAGAGTGGAAGGTGCCCAGTTTAATGTACGCTGATAATTTGGTTGTGTGTGTGGAATCTGAGGAAAGTTTGAGAGGATTGGTAGACGTGTTTGGCAGGGTTTGTAAAAGATGTAGATAATAGTAAGGTTATAGTAGTGAGTGAGGACAGTCCTTTGTGTGAAATCATGTTGGATGGTAAAAAATTGGAACAAGTATCTGAGTTTACATATTTAAGTTATATGTTAGATGAAAAGGGAACGGATAATGCAGTGTAGTAGAAAAGTTGTGAATGATAGGAAAGTATAAATCAAAGTTTTGAGTGCTCTAGGGGTAAGGGTTTGTTGTTACCAGTGTTAATGTATACTAGTGAAACTATGGTGTGTAATAAAAAAGATAAGATCTTAGGTACAATCTTCAGATGGACATCATAAGGGCGTTTTAGATGTGAGCAGAATTGATAAAATGAGGAATGAACGTGTTAGGGAGTTGTGTGGTGTGAAGAAAGGCTTAATCAACAGAATGAAAGAGAGAGTATTAATATGGTTTGGTCATTTGGAAAAGATGGATGATAGTCGGTTGTTTAAGCCGATGTATATTGGTTAGTGTGCTGGGAATCGACCGGCTGGGAGACCAAAGGAAAAGTGTATTGAGTCAATAAAGGAATATATATCTGAAGGAAAGGAATGTGAGTTTGGCAGAGGCGAGAAGAAAGGTGCGTAATAGGAGTGGATGGCGGGGTTTTGTGAGGTGGGTATGGCTGTGGGCCTGCCCCAAGATATGAACCCTACATTGACAAGATACCACAATGAGGGGACGAGCTCTCACTTGAGATTTTCGTGGGTTGGGTAGGGGGTTTTCCTTTCAACGTACATGATGCCCTTCTACTTAATTATCTTATTTTCGTGCATGTTCCTCACCCTACCCTACATCTGTGGGAATTTGAAGGGGAATAAAGAAAGAAAGAAAATTATTATTATTATTATTATTATTATTATTATTATTATTATTATTATTATTATTATTATTATTATTATTATTATTATTATTATTATTATTATTATTATTATTATTATTATTATTAGGGGCGTGTTAGGTGAGAGAAGAATTGATATAATGAGGAATGAACGTATTAGAGAGTTGTGTGGTGTGAAGAAAGGGATAAATGAGAGAATAAATGAAAGTACGTTACGATGGTTTGGTCATG
This sequence comes from Trachelipus rathkii, assembly GCA_015478945.1. Taxonomy (NCBI): domain Eukaryota; kingdom Metazoa; phylum Arthropoda; class Malacostraca; order Isopoda; family Trachelipodidae; genus Trachelipus; species Trachelipus rathkii. Next base: position 8,302 of record JABUQX010119809.1, on the reverse strand, counting down.
TGGAAAGGGTAGATAATAGTCGGTTGGTTAAGCGGATGTATCGTGGTGAGTGTGTTGGGAATCGACTGGCTGGGAGACCGAAAAAAAGTGGATTGAATCAGTAAAGGAATGCCTGGAGGAGAGAAATGTGAGTTTGGCAGAGGCGAGAAAAAAGGTGCGTAATAGGAGTGAATGGCAGGGTTTTGTGAGGAGGTATGGTTGTAGCCCACCTGGGCCAAGGGATGAACCCTACACTGACGATATACCATAGTGAGGGTCCGTCGAGGTCCCGTGAAGCTCTAGGGTGGATTTTCTGACTGCGACGAGTTCTCACTAATAGGTATAGAGAGCGGTTAAGGCTAGGCTTTCTTTTCAACTTGTGTCATATTCTTCTACTACTTTTCTGTTTCCGGTGCATGTCACGTACCTTACCCCCAATCCTTGGGAAAAAAAGGTAGATGATGATTATTATTATTATTATTATTATTATTATTATTATTATTATTATTATTATTATTATTATTATTACCTGTTGTTGTTGTAATTGTAGTAGCATTTGCAGCAGCAGCAGCAGCGCAAAGTTCCAAAACTAACAAAATAACGGTTTCATCCTGCTCAGTAAACATAACTTTTTGGCAAAGAATATTTTGTGATCAGGAAGTTGTATTTGCATCTTTCCAATAATTTACTTACCTCCCACCTAAAAATAATTACGGAATTAGCTTAAACATTGTCGAAATTAAATTTTTTTTTTTAATCTTTCGTGATATTTATAACTACAAGAACAATTTTTGCTTTGCATCACAATGAAAGCAGTACACGT
>JABUQX010119809.1:2500-5000 GCA_015478945.1 Trachelipus rathkii | reverse complement strand
TTATATATATATAAATATAATATATATATAATTAATATATATATATATATATATATATATATATATATATATATATATATATATATATATATATATATTAAACTATATATATATAATTATATATAATATATATATTTCCTATTTTTAGAGGGCATATCCTTCAGATAACCGAGGAATTCATATTCTCGATGAACTTGAGACCTTGAATATACTAAACTACAACAACCTTCCCACCCGAATTCCTCCCCAAACAAACCAAACCAAGACATCTCCCGACATCACTTTCTCCTCTCCATCTCTTTTTACCAACACTACATGGAATACAGAAATTGATCTCCCATCAGACCACGTCCCAATAATAATCACATATAAAACAACAAAAAATTAGAACCCAGAATTACTTCAACCTTTACAAATCTACAAAAAAGCAAACTGGCAGAAATTCACCCAATACATCGAAACACACCTTCCTCTACTAGAAATTAGTAATTCCCACTCTCTACATAAAGCCATAGATAATTTCACCAAAGTAGTCCAAAAAGCCTCCAACCTTTACATACCAAAAGGCCACAGAAAACACTACAACCCCTCATTAACACCTGAAATTTGTAATTTGATAAAACAAAGAAATATCCTTCGACAACAAAAAACCTATACTCCAGATCTGACTGCACAAATTAACTCCTTAAACACACAAATCTCCAATCTCATCTCCACCCATAAAACAGAAAAATTCAAAAAACATCTAGTTGATAGTATGGGAAGGCCGGAAGAAAAAGAACATGGCAAGTAATAAAACGTCTCCATAACTCCCAAAACAACTCTCCACCCACAAACGAAGCTTTAAGGAAACAAAAAAATCCCTTCCTTCCCCTCAAACAGCACTGCAATATCCTTGCACAACACTATTCCAATATCTCCAACAAATCTACCCACGCAAATAATAGAAAAATAATAATCAAACTCAAAAGAACGAAATTAGAAATCAACCCCAACCCCCCATTTTCTACACAAGAAATAACTATACTTATCAAAACCTTAAAAAATTCCCCAGCTTCTGGCCCGGACAACATCTCTAACCTTCACATAAAACACTTTGGACCTTCCGCTATATCATTCATTACAAATATCTTCAACAAATCCTGGTCTTTTAATTATATCACTCCATACTGGAAAAAAGCAATTATCATACCCAATTTAAAACCCAGAAAAGATCCCAACCTCCCATCTTCAGTCATTCATTCATACAGACCCATATCCCTTCTATCCTCCTTGTGCAAACTAATGGAGAAAATCATACTCACCAAAATACAACCCAATTTTCACTCTCCAAATCACCAACATGGCTTTAAAAAATCTCACTCTACCTCAACAGTCCTAACAAATATCACACAAAACATCGTAAACGGGTTGAACAGGACACCATTCCATAGAACAATACTCCAGGTTATTGATATCAGTAAAACCTTTGACACAGTACCTAGACACATACTTATTCAAAAAAATTCAAATTCACCTCTTCCATAACAATTACAAAAAATGGCTATCTAATTTTATATTTGGACGCACAGCTCAGGTATCCAGCAAACATCAAATCTCTAAAACTGTAAAACTAAGAAATGGAGTCCCCCAAGGAGCCATCCTATCTCCATTCCTGTTTAACCTCTTTACAGCTGATATCCCTACCCCCCAAACTCCCAATTCAAAACTAATAACCTACGCAGATGACATAACCATATCAAACCCATCAGTACCCACTGCCACAAATTTCGCACAAATTTTACCTAAATCACCTAGAATGAATTTGGCAGAGTTGAGAAGAAAAATGCATAATAGGGGTGAATGGCGGGGTTTTGTGAGGGGGTATGGTTGTGGCCCACCTGGGCCAAGGAATGGACCCCACATTGACGAGATGCCATAGTGAGAGTTCGTCGCGGATCATGAAGCTCTAGGGTGGATTTTCTGACCTCGACGAGTTCTCATTGAAAGGTATAAAGGAGACTGTAAGTCTGGGATTTCTTTTCGACTTGCGTCATGCTCTTTTACTACTTTTTTTCCGGTCCATGTTACCCACCTTACCCCAGTCTTGGGGAGAGAAGGTGGGTGATGATGATATATATTCATCATCATCATCATTGAAAGCCCCCCCCCCTTACCATCCCCCATCCCCTTAAATGAGAATTCGTCACAGTCACAAAAATCCACACGAGACTACAACGTACTCTCAATGTGGGGCTCATCCCCTGGTCGAGGCCTACAAAGATATCCCTTCACAAAACTCCATCATTCATTCCTGTTATGCACCTTTTTTCACTCCTTTGCCAAACTCGCATTCCTTTCCTTCAGACATTCCGTTACTGACTCAATCCACTTTTTCCTCCGTCTCCCAGCCGGTCGATTCCCAGCACACTCTCCACTATACATCCACTTACATAACCGACAATCATCCATCTTTTCCGTTTGACCAAGCCATCTCAATGTACTCTCGTTTATTCTCTCA
>JABUQX010119808.1:0-12102 GCA_015478945.1 Trachelipus rathkii | reverse complement strand
TTTGGAGAGAGAGAGGTCAGAACCAGACAGATGGTGGGAGCATGGAATAGCCAAGGTGTGTACTTTTCATCATACGAGAACAACAGCACTTTTTGCAAAGGGATATTAAGGAAGTTAAGGATGTTATAAACTGTGTTTACAATGGCCAGTAAGGAGGATTCTGAGGTATATATAAATATATAACGTAGAGAAAGAGTGGCATCACATCGGATTCAATTTCAAGGCTCACCCTCGGGGACGATCGAAAGGATCCGATGGAGATGCTGACCGCCTTGTTTTGGATAAGATTTAACGGGTGTAGCAGGGTTGGGAAGGCATGACTATATACTACGCAGCCATTGTCCAACTTCTATCGGATTAGGGCTATGTTGAGACGCAAAAGGGACTTGCAAGCAGCACACGAAGATTTTGAGGCGATATGACATAATAGGTCAAACACGCTATGACAAATCGTTTTCAGGAGTTTAATGTGCGGTGCGAATGTTAGGTAGTCATCTGGAATGAGGCCTAGAAATTTGAGTTGTGAAGTTACAGGAATGGGTGAAACATATAAGGTTAGGTTCGCGGGAGAAAGGTGTCATGTTCTTCGACTCTCTTTTTTCCTAAAAAGTACTGATGAGGTTCTGGTAGACGAGAAATGGAAGCCATGGGAGTTACCCCATTGTGAGATATTTTCAATAGCTAGTTGAAGTTGCCGTTCAAGAAATAGCAACCTGGCATCGGGAATGTATAGCGCCAGGTCATCAACATAGAGAGAAACATTGACCGTCGCTATGATAGAAGTAACGATGTCATTGAATCTGAGAGCAAGTAATACTACACTTAGAACACTACCTTGCGGAACACCATCATCCAGAGTAAAGTGGCGTGATAGAAGAGAAGAGAACCGAAGCTGGGTGAATCTCTTTGACAGAAGGCACCTTGGGGTACGTCTCAAAATACCAGGGAGTGCGCGACAATCGTGAAGAAAAACCTTAAATTTTATTTTTTAGCAACTTTATATATATATATATATGAGCAGGCAGCATAGTATATATATATATATATATATATATAGTATATATATATATATATATATATATATATTATATATATTAGTATATATATATATATATATATATATATATATATATATATAGGTGCATAATAACGGAAGAAAATCTATAGACTCTTTGAAGAACTTTATTTAGAATAAAAGTTTCATAAATATATGTAGAACCTAAAAATCTGTTGTTTTTTTTTTTTTTTTTTTTTTCATTTATTCATCGGAAATATTTATATTTTTTTTTTCCTCATTTAGGGGCTCGAGCCGATAGGGGGACAGTGGGGGACGAGCCCCCAGCTCGAGAGACCCCGACTCCTGACATCTTTGCGGTTTACTCCATGGTATTCCTTTAATTGAAAAAAGAATTATTTAATTCCCTTTACACTATGGTATTACTTTTAACTAAATAACATTTGTGGGTAAACCGCAAGATGGCAGGAGTCGGGATCTTTCGGTGACGACGGGAGGACTTCGTCCCCCTCTGTCCCCGTCGGATCGAGCCCTAAATGGGGAAAATAAATATTTCCGATGAATAAATGCAAAAAAAAAAAAATGATTTTTAGGTTCTACATATATTTGTGAAACTTTTATTCTAAATAAATTCTTCAAGAAGTCTATAGATTTTTTTCCGTTATTATGCAACTTCACCATATATATATATATATATATATATATATATATATATATATATATATAATAAAGATCTTTACAAATATATATATTATATATATATATATATATATATATATATATATATATATATATATATAATATATATATATATATATATATATATATATATATATATATATATATATATATATATATTATATATATATATATAGTATATATATATATATATATATATATATATATATATATATATATATATATATATATATATATAATTATATATATATATATATATATATATATATATATATATATATATTATATATATATATATATATATATATATATATATATATATATATATATATATATATATATATATATATATATATATATATATAATGAAGACCTCTTCAGCATGTTTCCAAGTACTGTACAACTCAATGAAATATCGGACCATTAACCTGACACGCCATGGTCCCTGCGAGTTGTCAGATGTTGCCAACTGCTGTTTTATAGCTCAGACCATCAACAGCCATTAACTAGAAGAAAATTCTTAGATGTAAGGCATTTCCAACCACCAACAATCTTGCCGGGTCAATGATGCAGACTTGTAGATTGTAGAATCATACATACAAATCTGCTGACCAGAATTCTCTAATCAACAACAGTCAAAATGGAATAACATTGAAGGAATTCATTACAAAAGTATTCAAAGAGAAGGAGGGAGTCAAGAGGCACCACACAAGATAACCCATATTCATTAAGGGTAGAAAACAATAAAACCATAAAACTGTGGTGATATATGATGGTATATTTGCAGGAGAACTCGATCGCCGAAAGTAATACAGATTATAAAAAGAAGAATCGAGATACCAGATGTCCCAAGAAATAGGATAAGAATAGTTCTAAAGATTTTAGACTGAAAGCATGTTGGAGATGTTGGGCGACACTTGGGAAGATCAGATTTGCCTCCTTTCTTCGGAATAGGTTTCGGCATATGTGAGGTTCTAGCACAGAGGTAAAGAGTTAATACCGAGGCACAGAGAGTATAATTGAACTATGTACGACGCCATCACAGAGGCAAGCTCTCTAAAACTCGGGGGAAAGTGGCATCCGCGATTTTTGCTTTCCTAACGATCTTAGATTTCAGGGACTCATGCACCTGATCATATGTTATCGCTGGTAACACATTTGTCACCTGAGAGGGAAATGAGCACGAGGAGGATTGCCGGAGTCATGCAGGGTTGAGCTCGGGGAAAACCTAAGGTCAAAAGAATGTCTTATCAGTTCTAGTTTAGCAACAAAATCATCAAAGCAAATAAGAGGAAAAAATACATATATACAAAAGCTGTTAGAGTTCTTTTGGCAAGTAGCCAAAAGAGATTAGTCAGTCGGAGAACCAGGGAGGACCGCGCATTCGCTAACTGAATGTCTGCTTTCCTTTGAATAATTTCCGTTTAACTCTATTGAGCTATTTAAAAATTAGAGAGTTCGATAGGAGAACAATACTTATTCTATTGTTGACACCCACATTGCCTCTAGCCTGAATGGCGAGAGAAAAACACGATCGGACTATTGATTTTGGGTAGAGAAACATTAGAATGAACCTGCTGATACTATTAGCAATTTCAACCAACCACCTTTTATCTTCAGGAGCCGAAGCGTCTTTAGAGTCAAAGAAATCACTCCAGAGATAATTAAAGTAAAAGGAATGCAAATCCCTCCAATTAACACGATTAAAGTGACAAAAGATACAATTAGGACAAGATGGAGCTGTTTGTGAGAAAACATTAAAATTAAGAGTTATAATTCTTTGGCCAGATTTAACATTTAGGAACATAGATGGGGTATTTATGGATAAAATGACTCTTGGTGAAGCTTAGGTCAAGGGTGTACCAGAATTGATTAAGACTATCAATAATATGTGAAGTTTCCTAATCAGCTCCTTCAGATTGTTGAGAATGTTGAATGACTCTGTCTCCTTCCCATCTGGATCAGTATAATGAAGCGACCCCAACACTCATCGTTGCTTACAATGAAATCCACTTTATAGTGCACCTAACCATAAATGTACTTAAATATAATCATAATTAATTAATAAATGATATATTTTTAATCAAATGTTTTCAGCAACATTAAATGTGAATTTCAGTTACCTGTGACTAAGCTCTTGATACCTTAAAGTATTCGCAATCCGTATCAACGGATATTAAAAATAAATATTCGCATCTGCATCAGAGAAAAATGAAAATCGAGATTTGGTTCACATCTTATATATATATATATATATATATATATATATAAGCTTACCTTCATATATATATATATATATATATATATATATATATATATATATATATATATATATATATATATATATATATATATATATATATATATATAATAATAAGCTTACCTTCCTCTACTTCCTTGCCATTTTGTTTAATTAGGAACCCATGGGAAGGTTGAAGAAGAGCATCACACGTCACAACAGAACAATATGGAGCTTTCGTGTTGCTCCACTGACCTGACTGCAAACAAGTGCTGCCACTGAATTTCCCTCTAGTCTGTATCCTCTTGAGCAAAAATAAGTCACCTATTAATCAATAAATTTTTCATTATACACACGAAAATTTCTTTCAAAACTGCATTATATATATATATATATATATATATATATATATATATATATATATATTATATATATATATATATATATATATATATATATATATATATATATATATATATATATATATATATATATATATATATATATATATATATATATATATATACCTTAGAAGCGTAAAATGTGGAATCAAAAGACATGTTTAGATGAGAACCGGTTGAAGGTGGGCCACAGTCTACTCTAACACAATTTGGAGGCACAGAGTCCCACTTGCCATCAGACTGACAGTTAATCATAGATTTTCCTTCCATTCTGTACCCTTCCATGCATGTAAAGTGAGTCTGACCTCCTACCTACAAATATAAATACAGTAGAAAATATTTATATCCTAACTAATAAGCATTTTAAAGATTTTTTATACTTTCTCATAAATATAAAGATTATATAAATTTTCTCCATTTTATAACTCTAAGATTAGTGGAGAAAGTAATAATGAGTTACTTTCAATCTAAGATTAGTGGAGAAAGTAAGAATGAGTTACTTTCAATGAGTTAACGTCGGTTACGCCATGAGAAATTTTTTCGGGTTCTTCGCAGAATATTTCTATGCAAAATGGACGTTCTCCTGACCAGTTTTCGTCGCTCTGACAAACTCTGGGTGAATTTTTTAAAGAAAGTTGTAGTAAAAAATTAGAAATGACTATATTTTCAATTGAAAGTTAAAAATTAAATTCATCTATAATACAAGAGATAAAAACAATAGCAAATAAATAGTTCTTACTACATTTAGAACTAACTTAATTTTGATGATTTTTTAATGAAATTTATTATCATCTTTGATTACTAGTTTTCAAGTAACTAACCTGGTTTGGTGACCCTCAAGTTGAAAACCAGGATCACAAACGTAAGAAATCACAGACCGATATTTAATACTTTTCACGATTGTTCTGCCATTGATTAATTGAGCTGGACGGGGACATTCCTTAGGTCTACAATATGGCTCTATGTCGGTCCATTCCTTATTTGCTTGACACTTTCTGGATGAGACGCCAAAGATGTCATATCCTTCGTCGCATTCATATTTGAGAATTGAACCAAATTTGACATTATCCCCAATTACACGTCCATTTTTAATTTGTATTGGTTCAGGGCATGTGATAGGATGACACTGAGGAGGAGTTGTGCTCCAACCATATTCAGAACACTCTAAAATTCCTGTAGTTGTTTTAAAGTGACCCTCGTCACATGCGTATTCAATTATGTGTCCGAAACGGTACAATATATGTTCCGATTCATATTGATTTTCAAGCAAAGCAGTTAGTTTTGATGTCTTAGAGGTTTTAGTCCTTTGCTTACCTTTCTTGCCTTTGGAAGATTTATATGCACTTAAAGGTTCAGTCCTCACAGGTACATCACTAAGTTTCTTAGTTTCCCATTTTGCATGAGGCACATCAGTTGGAGGTTCACACGTTATCATATCACAAACAGGAAAATCTGAAGACCATTTTCCATTTTCAAGGCACGTAAGTATTGAAATTCCTTTCATTGAAAAACCTTCATTACACTGATATGTTATATTCTTGTCAAACTCGTATACATTTCCAGAAATTATTGCGTTTAATTCTTCTGGAGGCTCAGGGCATAAAACAGGTTCACATCGAGGAGATGAGCTTGACCATTCACCACTCTCCTCGCATATTATTTTTGGAACGCCATTAAGTACATACCCTTTGTGACACTCGTAGTGTACCGAAGAATTGAAATCTCCTACAGGTTCATCCATTACAACTTTCCCAAAGGATATAAGAGGTGGGGACCCGCAAGTTATTCTTTCACAAGTTGGCATATCAGTCCATATGCCATGTAATTGACAAGTAGCTTTTGATTCTCCAATGAGTTTATATCCTTCAAAGCAGACGAAATCTATAATATGTCCAAATGTGTATTTATCTCCGTCAATTCTTCCGTGTTTTATGTTTTTAGGCTCACCACAATCAACTGGTTTACAATCAATTAAGTCTCCCTTCCAAATTGCTTGAGAACTACATTGCAAAATTTTATTTTTGACTTTGGTTATAAAACCTAAATCGCATTTATATTCTAGATATGTAAATGATTCAAAATACAATTCCGAAGAATTATAAGAAGAATGAGGTGGCCGAGGTGCTGGTGGGCAAATCATGGGAGCACAAAAGGGCATCTCTTTATCCCACTGTGAATCAGCTTTACAAATAAGTTTGCTATCTCCTTCTATAAGCCAGCAAATTTTAACCGTCATTATGATTTTGCACACAGTATCTGCTTTAGTGCTGTTTAAATTAGTAGGAGATTTAAATTCTCAGTATGGAAATACAGATGTATGGAAGTGAATTCCACAAGACAGAACAGAGGCGATTAGAAAAAAGAAAGTACATTCTAACAGAAACTATATATATATATACGTCTCTGAAGTACCAACAGATATCATATATTATCATATACTATTTCTCAGTGCGACAGCAGATACAGTACCTATTGTGCTACGAAGGCCGTCGTAAAGATGGTGGTACGCGAGTTGATAAGTTCCCGTCTATGACAAGCGGTTCGCCTCTGCTAGGTGCGGATATATTTATTTGTGCGTTTTGGCACCAAATTTGATTCTTCTTGTTTCCCTTACCTTAAGCCAAAGAATTTAATACGGAAATTTCCGGGAAGGTGGAAAGATTTGCGGCTACTCATATATTAGAGACTAGGAGGAGTAACTAGCACCATAATCTTATTTTCAGACTCGCCTCGCAATGAGTAGAGGGTCAAGTGACTGGAAAGTACAGCAACAGTTTCCAAATCAATCACTATGGTGTGTGCAACGCTGGTATTAATACGACCCTATCTTATGGGATAAAGGCCGGGGTAAGAAAAACAGTAGCCCACTCACCCCCCCCAGATACGTTAGATGCAGCTACTCCATACATGGCCGGATGAGGACCCTATATGTATAGCGGCGTATAATTTTTTGTAACCTTTATGTCTCTAAGCTGAAGTTAATTCAAAGGAGGAAAGGTTCACAGTCTAACAGAGAACTTCCCAGGTCTTTGAGGACACCGCCCATTAGACTAACCGTTGGGCTGTGATGTGAGGTTTCCAAACATTTTTTTTGTTCTATGTTAAGCGGCCAAGGCATTGTGTTAATATATTGTCAAACGGAAGTGAGAGAAGACGATCAGCACCGTCGAAAGAGACAGGAAAGTAATTAGGAAACGTTTATATTTTGGAGAAGGGAGGATTTTGCAAAGTTGGGTTTAAAGAATGTGATGAAAGATTTTTCATCACCAAAGTTATTTTCATATCCTTATTCTCTAGCGTAGATATATACTTTTAAAATTATCAGCAGAAAAAAGATACTGTTAATAAGGAGGGAGGCAATTCCAGATAGATATTACAGTGGGCATCAGTTAGACTTGGAGGTGATGAGTTATATTTAATAAGATATAGTAATACTAGCTCATCGGACCTATACTTTGCATCTGATCAGCAACAACAATAAAGAAGTTAGAGGTGCAATGTTGGAAAGCAATTCTCACTTAATTGAAAATTATCCACTAGCGTAGAGGTCAGAGTAGGATAATAACGATCCAGAACCTAGCAACCTAGGAACACCACGTAGTGGACTGAAGAAAGAATAGCAATGAAGTCGTGTTCCCCACTCACACCAACAGCGATAATTTGAGGTTCCTGTATTGCGCAATGAAAGGCTAGAGGTATAAGTAAGCAATTATAGAAGGAGTAAGCCCCTCACAAGCGAGGTGACCTTGGATGCAGTGACGGCGTGCCATGACTCGGTTCAAATGCTTTGTATATGGTCAAGCACCACCACCCAAGTTCTCCCCGCTAATAGTTTCTCTTGAGTCGAGATTGCGAAACCCAATAAAAATTAAATCGGTTTAAGGCTAGGGAATTATGCCTATATCACCCAGGGATAAATCTTCTGATGCAGACACTGATAGCCGTCGTACTGGTTGACGACTCGGAGTTGAGTTTCCTATACCGACTCCATGAATAGTATTCAGAAAGATGAGTTGCGCACACGCTTTCATATAATTTACCTTAGAGTGAAAGAAAATACAAAGTGAGAGAGCAAGGACAGGGGGCGATAATATTCAGCACTTATCCAGAGTCTCTTTGGGCCTCCTTTCGGAAATAGGCTAAGTTTGAGATATGTGTGAGAGCTGGGATCTTATAAAGAACACTAGGGGGAGGGAAAGCTGCTAGTATTGAGAGCATAGAGAATTATTCGGGCATTGATGACTATTTGGGGCGCGCAAGAGATTTAGCCTTTTCATTTGGATGAAAAGCATGGAGCACAGCGATATGGATCAAGATCGAAAAGAAGAGATAAAAATAGGCAGATTTCTTACCTTAAACAGTAGTGTTGCGTAGAGAATGAAAGATTTGTCAGTAGGAGACCAAGGAGGTTAGCGCACTTTCCGTTAGTGAAAGTCTGCTATTGCTCAGTCGGCCTCGGGATACCCTTGCAACGATTTCTAGCTGAATGAAAATTAGCGAGAGTGATAGGAGAAACCAGAATTTTTCCACACCCGACAGGCACTGTCTCTAGCCTGAAATCGCGCGCTAGCACTCAAACACCTCCGAAAACCATTGAATATAAGAGTAGTAAATACCAAGGAAAGATTTTAGTTTTAGAAGGAATGATGAGGATAATAGACACGAAATTTAGCTTTTTACTGGTGACCAAGGAGGTTGAAACCTGCTTATCTTTCTCCAGGTTTCAAACGAATATTACAAGCGTCACCTACTTTTATACTCTCTTAAATCTTTTATCATTTACGCTCACAATCATTTTATTTGACCTTTTATCTTGAGTGTTTCAGGCCAAATTTTGTGCGCTTGCACTTGAGCAAATACTTTTGCGTGTAAACTCTCTCTACATTTTACAGCCACCTGGCGTCTCAATATTTAACCTGTTATGAGGATTACACCCAGCGTTGACCGTAAAGAGATTAAGTTTGTTACGGTATCGCACAAGGACATGTGCTGGTTCCTAATTTCCATTATCCTCAATAAATACTTTTCATTTTCATTGATTAGTGTATTATTATTTATTATTGTTTATTTTGTAATAATTTCAATAAAATCATTAGAGTATTAAAAAAATTCCGTATATTCTTATTCCGTCATTATTTGGATTAGGTGAGTATTATTATTGAGAGGTACTCTCGTGAGTCTATTTATTATTATTCATTATGTTCATAATTGATTCTATATATATCTGTTATTGTTTGTTATTCATTTTATTATTCATTATTTTTATTATTTACTGTTATTATTATTATTATTATATTATTATTATTATTATATGAGTGTGGAATCATGATATTATGTCATTTTTATATTGCATTCAAACGATTTAATAATTAATTTGATTTTATTTATTTATTATTATTATTATGTTATTATTATTTATTTATTATTATTACTATATAAGTAGTAGGACCAACATATTTTAGTTGCATATGTTCTTATTTTATTTATATATTATTGATGTGATCTGATTATTAATTTATTATTATTATTATATTATTATTAATTATTATTATTATTATTAGTTATTATTATTATTATTATTATTATTATGCAGACTATTGTTATATTCTTGTATTCGCAAGCTAAACTTTCGGGGAGGTTGAACCCCTGACCCTCCTGTCTACAGCCCATCTTATATTATATATATTAGATATCGTAATATATATATATAGTTATATATAGGTACATTAAGGTAAGTTTCGCATAAAAACTCACTAAATATAAGTCGTTCTTTATTTAAGTATATAGCGGGCTACTTTAAAAAATAATGTCTATATATTTCATAATAAGTATTATAATATTATATATTTTTGATCTAGTGATGATACCATTTACCCTACCGGTCGAAAGGTGTTTCTAATTACCCGTATACCTTTTTGACCTATATATAGAGAACGCGAGAGAGAAGAGAGAGAGAAAAATGGTTTTAAAATAGTTTTTTTCAATTAATCGTCATACCGTTCAGTCGGCAAAGTCTCTCCCTCTAACGTCTATATGCGTCGCATTTCGTTTCATTCGGCAAAACGATTTTCAGGTTAATTTCTTCGTCCAGATCTAGCGTGTCTAAATATAAACTAGAATATTATATTTTTAAAGCCTAAATACTTTAAAATATTAGTTATACTTATTTTAATATGAACCATGTTTTTATATACCTAGGTATTGTATAGAATATATTATATATATATATTTAGGTGGAGTAGTTGGCACCTTAATCGGTGACCATCGTCGGTATCGTATAACGTTCACACGTACATTACCGAATGATTTAAGGAATAAATATTACTTTAAGCCATTATTATAATCATATTCATTTCAGTAGTCCTTGTCTATAATACCGTTTTTGTTAATACTAACATCGCAAGTAACCTCTTATATATATATAGTCTCTGATACTTTTTTTAAGCTTGATATATGATAATATATGATATGATAAATAATCAGTATATATTATTGACTAAATATATATTATTTTTTATTATATATCCTACTCACTTCCTCGTCGATTTTAGATTAGATAATTAAATATATCTATTTTTTTATTCATATACTATACTATACTATAATAATTTATAATACTACTACTACTAATAACGTTATTATAATAACTATTTTATTATAATATACCGGTGTTTAGCGTTATTATTCAAACTCCAATCGTAGACCCTTCTCTCCTTACTATACTATCTTCTCTCATAAGTAATATATAATAAATAATATTATATAGACCTATTATCTATGAGCTTTATCAATAAATAATGTCTTAATATCTACATATATTTATCTATCGTCGTCAGCTAGATTGACTCTTCATTACTTCCTCAATATTTTATTAATTAGATATATATATGAACGATTTTCAACGTCGTATGTATTATATATATACTATATATATAATTAGGGAGTTGCAACCAAATAGAAACATATAAGCCGGTCTTGGAGAATCATACCTTTTCTGTTGACATCCGGGTTTATCATTTGAGGTTATATACAATATCTCCACAATTTATCGGAGGATTTTTTCGAAATCTTTTAGTGCGATTTCTGGCCATATGGTCTCAATAATCCTTATGCAATTCGATAATCAGCGACTTATTCATTCAGTGTATATAGTTTTATATTTAGTATCGAAAGTTCAGGATGCTCGCTTTCTGAAATTTCGGTCATGGTAGTCAGTACTTATGACATCGTTACAGCGACAGAATTTTAGATGCACAAGTACAATATTCATTTTAGGGTTATCATCGGAATATACTCAGATCGCAATATTTTCGCTTTATAAAATAGTGAGTGCCTTTTCTTCTTTTCTCGATTCGGGGGTCATCGTAGGTGCCATAACATGCACGCAATGATTCTCGTTTACAATCTAAACTAAGAAACCTATATAGATATGAGGAAGAAAATTTTGGTGCGATATCAGTTATTCAACCTCAAAGTTTTGCTATCAATGCCAAATCGAACATCAATTTATTAGTTACGAGGAGTAATTTAAAATAATAATAATCAGAAATTCAACAAAAATAAAAATAATACCAATTAATACTATTCACTATATTATATATTATTTATCTCTGATTATTGTAAAGGAAATATGTGTTATGATTAGTAAGTGAGATAATATAATTTTAAATTAGTCATAAGCTGCCCCCTTATTATATATTAACTATCATTAATATAAAGAACTCTCATATTATTATATATATTACTAT
>JABUQX010119807.1:5000-15000 GCA_015478945.1 Trachelipus rathkii | reverse complement strand
GAGACATAATGGCATATGCGGACGATCTGGCATGTTTGGAGCGAGGAGAGAGGAGGCGATTCGAGAGGTGGTGGAGTGGTTTGCGGAGGAGTTAAGAAGCAGGGATGAAGATGAACATACAGAAGACAGAGATATTAACAGTACCGGAGGAAATGAGGAGGGATGAGAATGATGGTGAGAGGAGGAGGAGGTGAAGGAGGAAATACCTGCAATTATCTCGAAGGGTGTTTTAACAGAAGGGAGGGGGAAAGAGATTACGCGAAGAATGGAAAAGTATGGATTAGTTATGAAAGCGTATACCCCATGATGAAAGGTAGAAACATCGGAATAGAGGTTAAAAAAGTGATTTTTAACAGCATACTGACTCCCACACTGCTGTACGGAGCGGAAACATGGACAACAACGAGAAGAGAGGAGATGAGATATTAAGAACTATGATTGGAAAGAGTAAGAGAGACAGAATAAAGAAATGAAGTATTAGAGAAAGAATATAGGGGTGCAAGAAGAGACACTGAAAGGATTGTGGGGAGATTGAGAATTGGTGGACCATTCTGACGAGGAGATGGAGCAGGACGAGAATGCCGAAAAAGAAGATGGGAATGTACACCAGAGGGCAGGAAGACCAAGGGGAAGACCGAAGTAGAGATGGCGGAATCGGTGGAGGACTCTCTGGGAAAGATGTCAGCTACCAATATATGAGAGCGCTGAAGAGAAGAGGGAATAGTGCAGGAGAGGGACGTCTGGAGAAGAAAGATGCTTGCGCGGCTGACCGGATGAAGAATCTTTCCTGGGAGAGGAAGAAAGAAGAAAGAAAATATATAATATATATATAATATATATTATAGATATAATATATATATATATATAATAATTAATATAATATATATATATTTAATATATATATATATATATATATAATTATATATATATATATATATAGTATACATATATTATAATTATGCATTGAAAACAGCCACTTCAACTAAGAAATCTTCACCAACTACAAATATGTTTCCTCATTTCTATTAATTAAAATTATACTTTTAATTGCTTTGATTAACTATTATTTTTATTATTATTAAAAAATTAATAATTTAAGAGACTTAAGCCATCAAAAAATTTGATAGTTTAAAATAATTTAGGGAAGGGGTCTACGGATTTATATATAATATATATATAATATATATATATAGATATATATATTATTATTATATATATATATTATATAATATATATATATATATAATATATATATATATATATATATAAACTACTTACATTACTTAGTTAAATGAACTTACATCTAATATCATCTTACTCAGTTGAGATGATTAGTTGCTCAAAAATAAATAGCATCTGCCAGGTTCTCCTTCAATTTTCCTCTTTGGTCTGATTTTTATAATGCGAAGAACAGGTAAGAAGCAGTTCCAACTCTAACTTGCTTGAGGTACAGCAAGTTACAGCAATTTCAGCTTATCTTGTACAAGTCTTTGATCTCTTCCGAAGTTACATAAAAACTTTTCAACTTCTTTCAGTGTGCAGCAAAGAAATTTTATTTTAAAGTTATGGAATATTGTGTAAAAGGATTAGGAAGGACCTTGACTTTTTCTTTGAACCAATCGACGCTTTTCGGACTAAGTTCTTCAATATCTAGAAGCTTTTCCTACTCATTCTTCTGAACTTTCTGAAGAATGATTTGAGAAGGTGTAACGGAGATAGTTGTAGTTCCATCACTTACAATATATATGTATAGATGTATCCTTTTCTTCTTGAACTTCCTTCAACCCTTTAATACAAATGGCCCACATTGCCAAAAGTGCAGATTTAGCTTTTTGTTGTTGTTCTTCCAGTTAAGCTTACCCTGTAAGATTGGCAATATAAAACAACAGCTAGATAATATCATGTCAATGGAGAGAAATTTCTCTTCTTACCATGGAGTCTTTATTCCTTCAGTATCTTAAATATAGCTGGTATAAGGTTGAAGGTTGAATTTATTAGAATAAATCCAAATTGAAACATAAGGTGCTGGTTAAAAATCTTCGAAAGTTTGCAATTGCATTTTGTGATGTGAAAGTTGAAAAGTCAATAAACTTGCGTGAAGTGATTGAAGTCATTCACAGAGTCACAATTATAACTTTGTCAGTTAAAATTTCCGACTCCAACCTCTATCTTGAAAGTTTACCGACTCGCGGACTCGCGACCTCTTGAAAATACCGGACTCCACCTCCACCCTCTTCAAAATTACCGACTCCGACTCCGACTTCCGACTTCCACCCTCGTTCAAAATACCGGACTCCCCGACTCGCGCCGACATCCGACTCCGCACTCCGCAACCCTTGGTTCTAATACCATTATTTCTGCCAAATTCATTATCTTATCTAATTCTCATTTTGTAAAAGACCACCTCTCTTTTTATAGACCTCACCTCTGAGCTATTTGACAGGAAACCCTACTATGTGTCCTCTTCCTTCCCTTTCCTTGATTCCTATCCAATGACGAATGCTGCGCATACGTTTAGAAACATGTAATCTGTTATCTTGCTTTTAATTAAAATCTACCAGATTTTGGTTTCTCGATTTGACAACAAATCTACTCCGTTTCTTCTTGCTTCCCAATGCTTCGATTCACATCCAATGGCGAATGCTGCTTATACGTAAAAAAACAATGCAATCTATTCTCTTACTTTTAATTTAAAGTCTATCAGAGTCCTGGGCGATTTGACAGCAAACCCTACTCTGTCTCTTCTAACTTCCCTATGCTCGATTGACATCATCCAATGGCGAATGCTGCGTATACAATGTAATCTGTTCTTTTGTACTTAAAACAACGTTAACTCTTCTACTACCCTGGATGCGTTGTTTCGTTATATTATTTTTTTTGTCATACGAACAAATTCATCGATTCTGTTTACTTATCTCCCTACTGTACTTTGTTAACTATTTTAAATTCTTTGACTATCTAAATTTCAAAAGAGAAAGTATTCCCTCGTCTTTTCCTTTCTATTAAATCATTCTTTTAAGTGACTTCAATATTCTTCGCTGCCAATAGTTTTTCTTAAATTCTTAAAATTTCGCTGGTGAACTAACCACCATTTTTCTATTAGCAATAACCTAGAACAGATAGTGTAGCTCTCTACTCATACCCTTGATTGTCTTGGAGATGAACCTTGTATGTAGATCTTTTCCAACATTCAATTTTTCTCTTTATACTGTTAAACTTTTTTCAAACTTTGGCTTCTCCGATCGTGTTTTTCTCTGAAATTTTCGTTGTGAGGAAACGTTTTTGGTACTTCGATGCTGCTAACTGAGTAAAATAGAATTAAGTGATTGGCATTGTTAAGCCATTTTTTAACTACGGTATATAGGATGTGCAAAATCATCTGAGAGAGTTGACATTTGATTTGAGCATCATAAAGACTATTTCATTCTATTTTAAAGTTCATTTTGTTATTACATATGCATTTATTCATGAATTCTTTCTTGAATTTCATTACTAGATGGCTCAACGTCGCTGGCAAAGGAAAATAACATCCATAGCATAGTTTCAGAAGTCAACTTTCAACTTTAACACGATGCGATATTACTTTTCATTATACCACTTCTCTACTTTTGTACGCAATAAACCCATCTATGTTTATTTCAAGTTTGAAGTCATTTCGAAAAAAATTTTAAAAGTTGATACGAAAAAATGTCAAAAAATTAGGTTCGGAAAAAATGAGAATGCCGAAACAATGACTACATACACAGAAAAACATCCGAAAAAGCCGTTCTAGAGGTCAGAAAAAGCTGCGGTTTGCTTTTAACTCCCATCAGAATTGTCTGAAAATTAAGAATTTTATGTCCATTTTAGGTGGGGGCTAAAATGGGGTCCCAAAATCCCAAATATTGGATCTTGCCTTTAATTAATTAAAACAAATCAATGAGACAAACTTTACTTAGAGTTGAAGACAGTAACAAACACAATGCTAAATTTTTGAGCTCCTTTCATATCGGTATCGATATTGTTCAATACTTTTTAACGATCTAGAGCAACCGATTTAGGAACACGCATTCATAGCGGATCGTCCAAGCCAGTTCTTGAACACACTTGACCTATGCTTTCCCGTTAATTATTCTTGCTATAAATAGATACACCACTTCCCGTCCAATCGGTAACTATGGCCTTAATTTTATGGCTCTTCATTATAATTTTTTCTCTTCTGCAACTCCGTCCTTCAATAAGCTCATCTGCTCGCATTGAAACAGCTTAGTTGTTTACCTCTGGTGTCACGTTTGTTTCCCTATCACTCATGCTAACCTCATCAAATTCGGAATCGTTACAGGAATATTATTTTAGACGGGCTAGCGTATTTTGGATAAACAAGTGAGCTGACCTTTTTTGATTTTTCAATATGAAATATATCAGATTTCTTGCCAAAGATATCTCTAACGGCTTCTATAAATCTACATTTTATCCTGTTATCCGCTCCAAGGGGTCTATAGCTAATAGATACTCTTCCTGAAATTGTTAATCTCTTCCACCTCTTTTTTTTTCTACTAATTTCGCTCTTTACAACTCTGGCATTCCCTCACCCACTGCTTTTTCTCTCAGATGTCCCCAGTCTTTACTAGAGTATATATGATTGGGTGCTCAGATCCAAATATTTACGAACAATAGGAAGACAATGTTCCCGAATAATATTCTTCCCAATGTTTTGAGGGAGGGAGTGGACATCTGAGCTGACACATGTCTAAGTTTATCTCTAATCTCATGCCTTAACAATAAAATTTTTCCTGAGTGTTGAAAAAGAGAAAGTATTCAGCCTATTTCGAATAAAGTAATCGTTTTGAACTTTCTAACTATCTCCTATAGATCTTATTTGCATTCCGCCAAAGGTCTTTGAATCTTGATTCTAATTTAATTAATTTGAATTATAACTCTAATTTCTCGGATTTTATCATTGGTGTCTCATTCCCTTCTCACCAATCATCAATATGTTTTTCTACGCCAGAAGTACACTCAACTGATGATATATCTTAATATGATAGTGATCTAGGGTCTTCTGCTCTTAAGAACTGTTGGCGGTCTTGTGTGGTGTCGTATAGCATTTCCAAAGCTTTTGATTGGGTATGGCAAACGTCATTGCTTTCTAAGCTACATTCCTTTCGGGTTCCTTACTTATTATGATTGATTAATTACTCACGTATAGATTTTTCTCAGATCTTTCTATATCAGCAGTTGCGATGAAGCGACTACTTATTCCTTCCCTGCAAATTGAGGTGTCCATCAGGGTTTTGTTTTTCTACTACTCTATTCCTACTTTCCATTAACGTTCTTCTTAGCAACTATTCTTATTCTATCAATTTTTATGTCAATTACTCAACTCTCCATTCTACCATTCATTTCAAATACTTATTTTCATCTAGAGCTGATTCTCGACTTCAGATTTTCAGATTTCAATTCTGACTAATCGGATATATCTTAAGTGAGTAGTTACAATCATTTAAAATTTAAATTTGTTGAAAACTAGGTTTCTTCATATATCCCTCTCAAATACGCCTCCGTACTTATTTGACTTTTTCGACGACTCTATCTTCTCACTTGTTGACAACATAAATATTTTTTCTTAAACATAAGCAATAAATGACCTTAGATCTTAATATCACAGAGGTTGCTAAGGCATCTTCAAAGAATCTGGGTGTCCTGTTTTGTGTGAGAATTCTCTTATTCCTCTACTGTTTACGTAATTGGGTACAATGTAAAAAAGGTTGTTATTTCTCCTTGAAAATACTCTTTCCACATATATGGGCTTCAGCTCCACCTATCTTTGGATAAGTTGAGCAAAGACCAAAATACTATTAAACTATCTCTTATTTTTGTCTCTTGACCTTTTATCGATTGGACGTGACGCTCATGCTCTATCTCTTGTCAATGTATTATATAACGACAGGTGCTCGTGGGAGCTGACCACTGGCGTTCCGTAGCCTGGTATCACAAGGGATGCTTTGTATTCGCAAGGTTTTGAGTGGAAATTTGCAACTCCACGCTTGCACATTGTGATACTCCCTTTTTTTCCACCCAAGTATGACCTGTGAATTCTGCGCCATCAACGAACTGCTTTTTATTTGAATTTAACCTTCCTCACTTAAAATTTGCACTTGAGAGGTTAGCGTTCCTCCTGTAAGTGGTGGCAAAAGCGAAGAAAAAATATATGCGCATTGAACCTCTTACTGTCGAAAAGCAAAGAACAAAAGAGAAATGCCGTTATTCTAAACTTCTGATAATAACGAATAAATGCATTACTGTATTAAAGTAGTTTACATAAACGTATTTGAAAAGGGAAAAAACAAGATAAGATATTTATTTAAACTGTGTATACTTCTATCAATGCTGCTTTTAGGATTATTTTAATCTCTCATTTATAATGTAAGCAAAATGGCGGTAATTACACACACATAGTGATAAATGAAGAAATGAAATGGGTATAAATTTTGCCTTGAAAAATGTACAAATAAGCATGAAAAATCCAAAGGAAATTAAATAAATTCGATTAAACATTAAAAAAATAAATGATAAATTTCAATTAAATTTTAGATAATAAATTTAGGATATATTTACAATAAAAATAACTTCAATAAATAATAATAATAATAATATTAGATTGAACCAAATGAATATTTTTTGATAGTATTTTTTTTATCGAGATGTGATTGTGATATCATAAAGTGCTTATAACTTATTTCGGATATTACACCATTCTCACAGTAACTCCTCCAAGGTTGTAACTTAATCCTTTATATCTTCCTCTACATTCGAATAGATCATTCTTCAGGTTTCTCAATGCCACATAAAATCTGCTCACGAAATCCTGTATTTCTTCATTACTTCTTTCAATTTTGAAAGGCATTCCACTCCACTACAATTACCCAATAATACAAGGAGGGTGGCCTTGGTACAAATAGTCTCTGATTTTCCTCGTATCTCTACTGGGGGAGAGAAAACAACGTTGTTTTCAGTGCCTTAAACCCAGTCACCTTCATTTATCTACTAGGACACTCTCTACCACAGAACGTTATAATAATTTTCATCGAAAACATTAACTTCATAATTCTTCTGTCTTTAACACTCGTTATTTCTTTTTTTTCGTGGACCCTTTCATGAGAATCATTTTGTTTGTTTCATCAAACAAAACCTCTACGAGATTAGGTGCTCTAATGCGTCATCAGTCCTCACAGTTCAACACACTCTAGCTACATTCTCCTGTATTGTATTATGGGGGGGGAAGTTTTTAAATTTGACTCAAATATGCGTTCCGGGGCATATAGAGGGAAGAAGTATTGGGCTTTTCACCTATCAATTCTCCTGCTTTGACTGATTCTCTTCAATCTCTTTCTGGCAGTCGAACTGTTGATTCACTTTCATTATTTTGCTATACTCTCCTTATAAAACCGACACTGCTTACCTAAATAGTTAAACTGCACACGCATATCCCCTAATTTGACGATGAGCATGAAATTCGTTTCTGTGCTTCATTTCACAATCTCTACCTCAAACTTAAAACTCTCTTCTCATTCATAGATGTTCTTACGATTTTTATACCATGCACTGCAATGATTACGTCTGGGACATGGGCGTCGTCAGGCACGGGCAGCCAGGGCAGCTCCCCCCCCCCCCCTAGAAAGTTTTACTCTTATAGAGTCAACCTGCGAATTTTTTTGATCCATCGTTCAGTACCGGGTGACCGTTAAGTACGTTTTACGGTGATATATATATATATATATATAATATATATATATATTATATATATAAATATTAATATTTCTATATATATAATTATATATAATATATATATATATATATATATATATATATATAACTATATATATATATAATAGATATATATATATATATAATATATATATATATATAGTATATATATATATATATATATATATATATATTTAAAAATATATTTTTTTTTAGTATATATATATTTTATATATATATATATATATATATATTAACTTTATATTATATATAATATATATATATATTCTTTTTGTTGGGAGGATATTAAAAATATTTTATTCCTGTATTAAAACTTTCCTATTTTGCTATAAACGATTTTAGATTGATCTTTCATATTTTGCTATGAACTATTTTTGATTGGTTTTTGGGGTTTAAAATATATACTCCTGGAGACTTTCTTTGCTTTAGCGATATATTTTTATTTAGGCAACACCCAAAGGCGTGGGTTTTGAAAATTGAGTTCGCTTAGAGAGATAAGAGATTGCGGAGAGAACTAGGTTTAAAAATGTAGCCGTGAGTAATTACAGTGAATTTATTTATAAAGTTGGCTCCTATATTTACTTAAACTTATGAAGAGTCTATAATTCAGTCAAGTATTCTTTTACCTTTAAACTTAAATAATATTCTTAGTCTTGGGTCCCGAACTATCTCCTTTTTATTAAAAGAGGAAACAGTGCCCAACTTAAATTAGGTTAGGTGTACTTTTTTTTGTTCTATATTTACCCTTATACCCTTCTAACTCTATCTCACTAAACCTGATTTTAGTTTAGGACATAACCCCTTTTGTCCGGAAATTGTTGTAGGCTATAAAGCTTAAGAATTATTTTAACTACGTTTTTATATTTACTTAACCTTCAATTCAAGGCTTACTTCCAAGTAAACTTACTTTGAAACAAATTTGTCTGTTTAAATTTATATTATAAACCTTAGGTGAGTAATTATTCGTTTCTTCAACATTTGTTATATATTTAAAGTAGACTAACCCTTATTTTAGGAATGAGCAGTTCACTAACTGTTCTAATTGCATATTAGAAATTATTCTGCCAAGAATAAATTTTTTATAAATATATATATATATATAATAATATATATATATATTAATATATATATATATATTTATATATATTAATAATATATATATATTATATATATAAGGTGGAAGGCTAGTTGAAATCGTCATTTTCTCACATTTCTCGTTGCCGATACGATGGTTCTTCTCACTCATTTTATATGCTCTTTAATTTGTAGATAAGAACTGTATTGTTATTCTATGTATGCTTTTTTTTTAATGTTTTGATATGTATATATAAATTCTAGATTTGTGTTCAGTTCGGATTCCCAATTCTTTATTAAGTGTTTAAGGTCCAAAGTAACATTGAAATTTACTTTCACTCCGTTGACGCCACTCTATAATTCAACACCGCCTCAGTGTAAATTTATAGTTCAATTTCATCAGATCATGGATATTAGAAGATTCCTTGGTACGTAGTTTTTACCGTAAATATATAATAAAATTTGTGTATTTTTCTCCTGACAAAGAGAATTTTGTAAACACATGATGTACTTGTCCATATGAGGTTAATTAATAATTTCATTTTTAAAAAAACTATTTTTCATTACAACAAAGAAATTAGTGGTTTTCAACATTAGTTTGCTATACTTTTTAAAATTTAAATTTTTTTTATTTGTTTAACATCTTTGAATGTTAGTAAAATTATTAGGCTATGACCATATGTGGCCAGAGATTACAGTAGTAGAAATAATATATATATATAACTATATAATATATATATATATAATATATAGTATATATATATATATATATATATTATATAATATATATATATAGTATATATTATATATATATATATATATATGGTGTTATATATATATAATACTATAATTGTTTGCCAGTAAATTGAAAAGAAGAACTTAGATTTAAAAATTGGAAATGATAGCGTGAAAAACGAAGAAAGATACCAATAAGTCAAACTAAGTACTACACAAGAGGCAATCCCTCCTACTTCGCATATTTCGCCTGATGAAGGACCCACACCCAGGCCCAGCACCTCGACGAGTCAAGATATTGGTCCAGATTTCGAGCTAGCGTTTCAGTAGATGACAGTCACTAAAAGACATTGGTAGATACGTGGACATTCATCTATGATTTCCACTGAGAAAAAGAAGCAGTTACTGTAAGAGTGTTGGATTC
>JABUQX010119806.1:25000-28683 GCA_015478945.1 Trachelipus rathkii | reverse complement strand
TAATATAATATATATATATATATAGATATTAACATATATTATATATATATTATATAAATATAATAATATATATATATATATAATATATATATATCAGATGGTAAAAACTCCTACTACACTCGTTCTAGTCGTGCTTAGGCATGAGTTATTATTATAAACGAACGTCTTCTCAAATTTCGTAGTTATGATAATAGTCTCTTATTTTTTTGCTTGAAAATAGAGTCACCTGAAAAAATACATTACATAATACAAATGAAGATTATGTAAAATTTTAAACAAAAAGGTATGAATCATCGCCATGAATAATGCTATTTTTAATGAATTTAGGAAAATGATAAAGGCTCGTGCCTCTCCGAAAAAGCGGAGAGAAAATTTTAAAGAGTGTGTACTATACTATATATATATTTAATTATATATATATATATATATATATATATATATATATATATATAATATCTGGATATGTTGATTATTAAGAATATATATATATATATCAGAGGCAACTCCTACACTCGTGCTACTCGTGCTTAGCACGAGTTATTATTATAGAAACGAACGAATCTTCCTCAAATTTTGTAAGGTTGATCATAAAGTTCCTTTTCTTTTTGTGAAATCGAACAGTAGACAGACAAAAAATTACAGGATTACAAATGAAAGATTATGAAAATATAAACAAAAAGTGTATGAAATCATCGCCATTGGAATAATGCTATTTGTAATCAATTATAAATGGTAACGGCTCGTGCCTCTCCGAAAAAGCGGAGAGAAAATTTGAAGAGGTATACAATACATATTCGTAAATTTAATTTTTTTACAAGTTGTTTTTTCTACCTTACCTAGGATCTAATGTTAAAACTCTCGTTTTAATTGTAAAAATAGATTAAAATAAACATTTAGTTGTTCTTAATGCACATTTCAGATAAAAATAATTAATAATTTAAAATTCTAACATCTGAATTTGAAAGAAATCAATAGGTTCGACCTCGCTTCAAAAGTCAAAGGATCTTTAAATGATCAGTGAAATGGTTCCAGAGTGAAGCGATTAAAGGAAAAATATTTTTAGAATAATCACCACCACTCCTTGACCAATCTTTCTAACGATGGCTAACCCAAATGTTAAATCGCAAGTTTTATTTGAAATTTTAATTTACTCTAGTTTTTTCATATATTTGAAACGGACAAAGTTTTAAAATTATGCTAATAAATTTCTTTTTTATTAATAAAATTAGTTCAGGTTTGCTTCCCTTTGATTTAATCAGGTTTCATGGGGTCCAGGTAAATATTTTTGTGGCTCCATAATTTGAAAATTAAACATTTCGGCTACATCATTTTAAAAACTTGAGCGGGTCCTACTTTGACTCCCACTTAATCATTTTAAATGTTTGACTCCGGCTTCCGGCTCAGGCTCAGGGCTCCGGCCTCAGGCTCAGGCTCCGGCTCCGGCTCTTAGTTATAATTCATCGTCCATGTACACATGATATCATAATGAAAGAGCTCGAGCAGTCAAAATTAATCCACCATAAGGCTTCATAAGAATGCGACAGGACCATCTTTTGAATCAGCCCACAACCGTTATTCCCTCACAAATGCCCGCCATTCACTACCTATTATGCCTTGTCTTCTCAATTCTGGCCAAACCCACATCATGGTCCATCAAACATTCTTTTACTGATCAATCTACTTTTTTCTTTGGATTCTTAGTCTTTTGATTCCCAGGACATTCATCACTTACATCCCTTAAAAACCAACATTGCTACCATCCATCTTCTCCAAAATACCAAACCCCATCTTAAAAACATTTTCTCCCTTATCCTTTCATTAAGCCACCTTTTTTCACCCATACAACTTTTATTCCACTTTTCATTTCTTCGATTTTTTGAAAATACTTCTCACATGCTAACAGCGCCCCTAAGAAAATTTATCTGAACATATTGCATCTTGGTATATACCATTATTCCACGCTATTAGTTTCACTACTAAATAGTTAACAACCTCTAGCAACATACCTTAACACAGATGGCATTCGCCACTTAATATTCACCAAATATTTAATTTCAACCAGCCACCTACTACCATTCTCCAGCTTTTCTACTAAAATTTTAATCATCGTTCCCGTTTCTCCTACAAATAACTTAATTATTTAAGTATGATACTGGAAAACCAAATGCTAACTATCCAAAATGATTTCAAAAACGGCGTCTCTCCTCAACCGACTACTAGTCACCTTTACTCTTATCTACCTTTACTTTCAAATTCCCCCAATTGACACACCATTCCAACCCCCTTCACTAATGATTTCAAACTTTCCTTCAGATTCACACACAAAAACCAAAATCAATTAGCAGGGAACCCCACGCTCTCTTTCATTCTCATCAATCTAACCACCCCTCTCCTACCAACCCCAACCCCTAATTCCTTTTCATCACCCCAATCCATAAACAATAATAACCGTGGAGAACCCCCCAAAAAAAAACATCATATCTGTCTCACTCCACTATTAATATTAAAACCATTCACTTTACACTCACAGACTCACTATCGACATACCTTCTTTGAATCCATCAGAACCTAACAACAACACCATATGATTCATTAAACCCTGCCACAAAGTTTCCTTATAGTCCTGTCATTTACGCCAGTTGCAAGTTGTAAATTCTAAGTCCAATTGTATTTTCTTCTTCTTCTTTGATTTTCTTCACTAATTTGTTTCAATGTGAATATTTGACGTACACACTATCTACCACTTCTAGAGCAAGATGTGCTTTAACCAATAAGTAACTCAGTCACTTCGACACACTTTACAACCAAAAATCAGTATGTACATCTTCCTACAATTAACACTGGGGCAACAAAAAAAAATTTTTTTTTTCTGCCAAGGATATTTTATCGAATTTTTGTATATCGTGTGTGCTGATTTCAGAAATGACATTAGTTTCCAAGATTAGCTCTAGTTCTTGAGATACAAGGTGTTCCAGATTTACTCTTATGCACAAATATCTTTTTAATGCATATTTTACAGCAATATCGTTTATTTCTTTTTAAGGGGCTTACCTTTATTTATACTTTATTTTTTCTTTTTTCAGAACACTATGAGTACTTCACGAAGAACCTGTTTGAATACCCCAATGTAATTCTGCTACATCTGTGGTGAAATATTGCCAGGAGAACCAAAAAAGAAATATTATACTAACTTTGTGAAACAAGCATATCTGGCATACTTTGGAATGAAACTCGAAGACCAAGATAAGTCTTGGGCTCCCCATATGTTCTGTAAAACGTGTGTCGAAAATCTACGGTCAAGTGGAAAGAAAATGCGAAGAAAAGGTTTAAAATTGCTGTTGCCTATGGTAAGCGGAAGCTAAAGGAGATCACCACAGTGACTGTCATTTTTTGTTTGGTTAAAATTGTTGAAAGGGGGGTTTTTTAATTTTTTTTTTTTTTTTTTTTCCCCCCCCCCCCCCCCCAAAAAATTTTTCCCCGTTTTTCCCCAAAGGGGAAAACAAGAAACGTAAATTTGAGTTTCCGGATTTGGAATCAGCAAGGCGACTTGTACCAACTCCGACGATGTCCCCATCCCAGTATTCACTACACTCCCAGACCTAGCATTGTCTGGATGAAGGAGATATCCAGGATTTGGTGTGTGCACACGTGCAGATTGTGGTAGTGAATATGAAGAAAGTACT
>JABUQX010119806.1:0-5000 GCA_015478945.1 Trachelipus rathkii | reverse complement strand
AGCCATTTTGTTGCTTCACACCAGTTGATTTAAAATTTTGTCAGATCTTAATTATTATTGTAAAAAAAAATATATTTTTTCATTGAAAATAAATACCAAATACAAAAATATTAATTTTCAAATTTTCATCTGCCTTCAAATGTATTTATTCCAATTGCAAGTTCTTTCTTCTTTACAATATCTTCTCCCAGCAAATCATTTCTTCTTCCAACCAGGTGTTAATATCATTTCTTCAGACCTCCGCTGCTTCTCCTCATTCCTTGTTGCTCCTCTTCTGTTTTCTTCTCCATCCCTCTAAATACGTCTCTACTTAGACATGCTCATCCCCTTCTTACAGCATTAGCTTCAGGTTTCGAGAATAGATTTCGGGAGTTTCTTAGTTTGCATATCTCGATATAATAATATATAACTTCTAACAACTATATCTAGTAATAATATGTAATACATATATATATATATATATATGTATAATAATATAATAATAATAATATATGTAATAATATATATATATAATAATAACATATATATATATATATATATATATATATATATAATATATATATATATATATATATATAATATATATATATATATTTCTTTATAATATAAAATAATAATAATATATATATAATAATATATATATAACATAACAATAATAATAATCATAATATAGGTTTTAATAATATTTAATAATAATAATAATAATAATAATAGCTAATATGTAACATATACCCTATATATACTCTTATACTATATATATATATATAAAGAGGAAATCAGTTAGTATTAGTAGGTAATAAAAAACGAGAATCTCTCTCTCTCTCTCTCTCTCTCTCTCTCTCTCTCTCTCTCTCTCTCTCTCTCTCTCTCTCTCTCTCTCTCTTTTTTTCTCTCTCTCTCTCTCTCTCTCTCTCAGTTCCTGTTATTACTCCTTCGTTTATTTCGGGCGAAGTACATCTTTTTTATTTAAATAATTTTTTGCATACTCCCCCCCCAAAAAAATTTTATTTTCAAATTTTTTTTTTTTTTTTTAAAATTTTGTTTCGAAAAAAAAATTTATAAATACTGTAGATATATAAAAAAAACTGAATTAAATATAAAATATGTATGACTTCAAATCTCCCAAAAATTTCATGGAGATCGGATAAACAGAAAAAATAATATCCAAATTTTTCAATTTGAAAACCCAAAAATAGTAGGAATTGAAAATCGACCATTGCTCAGATATGGGGTCAAGTATCAAAATTCCGCTCCTAAAAAATTTAAATATTATCCCAATCTTTGCATAGTTCAAGTTTAACATTGTAAGAGGAGTATCGACAAATGTCAAAACATAGGTTTTCAGAAATTGAAAATACCAAACAAAACAATGACAACAAACACATAAAAACACTCGAAAACGACATTTCAGACGTCAGTATAAACTGCGGTTTGATGTTAATTTAGTCAAAATGGCCTGAAAATAAGGATTTTATGTCCATTTTAAGGAGAGGGGGGAAATTGGGCTTATCCCGGAGCAAAAAATGAGGCTTCCCCTTAATTAAGTAAGTTTATTTATTTAGTTAGAGCTTAGGCTTAGTCAGACGTAAATATTTAAAGTTTTTATAATCACTGTAGTTGACTTTTTTCCACTTGCCCAACACTGTTTACCAATAAAATCACTTAAAAGTTTTTATTTCAGTTTTATTTATTATATGTTTTGTATCTATAATTTGCTATTTTACTTAATAATAATTTATAACTGTTATCTAGACCCTAGGACAAATATGACAGTAGTTTAGGGAAGCTGTAACTTAGGTCCGGACCTAGTTTTATTCAAAGTTTTATCTTGTGTTATTATTATTATTATTATTATTATTATTATTATTATTATTATTATTATTATTATTATTATTATTATGCTGGACAGCTTATTTTTTAATAGTTCACGTTCACGTCCAGGCAGTAACTCGTGTATAAGTCTATGCTAACCTATGCTGGCCTATTTTTGATTTAAGATTTTTAATTTTCACAATTTTAAGTTACAGTATATGTAGTATTATTTAAACTTCACTTGGATTAGGTATTTTTAACTTTATAATTATCACCACCGTAAATGATTTTAATTGGCCGTAATTAGAAGGAATTATATTTCCAGAGTCATCTCTGGGGTTTGCCACTAATAGAAAGATAAACCTAGTCTTACATGATAATTTACTCGATCAAGCTTTAAGTTTTATAAACTTTTAATTTTAAAATGAATTTTCTTGTTTATATATATATATATATATATATATATATATATATATATATATATATATATATATATATATGTATTTATATTTATATATATATGTAATTGTAAATACCCCCTAATGTATTTTCACCATGCTAGGATACGATCCTGGACCCTTGCAGATGAGCGTGCATGTGTTTGACCACTACGCTACGACGAGACAAAAGAGAAACCGAGAATACTTCTACTGTCCAAGAAGAGCATTACTACGGTTCCTCCCACTCGCGTACTCGAACGTAGGGCCAAACATGGTACCACGCATGGTGAATAATAATACTAAGACCGGGGGTTATTATGTATAAGTGAAATGCAATACCCTGCAATCAAATTTGTATTTGTAAATACCCCCTAATGTATTTTCACCATGCTAGGATACGATCCTGGACCCTTGCAGATGAGCGTGCATGTGTTTGTAAACTACCCCCTAATGTGAGACAAAGAGAAACCGAGAATACTTCTACTGTCAAAGAAGAGCATTACTACGGTTCCTCCCGCCGATCGCACTCGAACGTAGGGCCAAACAGGGTACCGCGCATGGTGAATAATAATACCAAGACCAGGGGTTATTATGTATAAGTGAAATGCAATACCCTGCAATCAAATTTGTATTTGTAAATACCCAATAATGTATTTTCACCATGCTAGGATACGATCCTGGACCCTTGCAGATGAGCGTGCATGTGTTTGACCACTACGCTACGTAGCGTAGTGGTCAAACACATGCACGCTCATCTGCAAGGGTCCAGGATCGTATCCCTGGCATGAACCGATAGAAGATACAACCTGCCGTACAGGTGCGCTGTGCATTTCGGCCATATACGATGGCCGGTTCTCTTCCCAGTATATTCACCATGCGCGGCGCCCCGGCCCTACGATTCGAGTACGAAGGCTACATGTGAACAGTAAGTATTGCGTGCGTCATGGTCAGCTGCAGCACCTCTCTGAAGTCTTCTGGCTGGGCCAGGTTATTGCATTTCATTATATAACCCCGGTTTGTTATTATTCACCATGCGCGGTATGTTTGGCAACGTTCGAGTGCGGCAGAAACCATGTGCTAACTGCTGGACTGGCAAGCTATTCTCGGTTTCCTCACGGCTCGTCGCTGGCAGCGATGGTCACGCCATCATATCTAACATGTAGAGAACATTTAATTACAGAGCTGATTGCAAAGGTTGAAGTGGCCGTTTCATTTTATATATATATATATATATATATATATATATATATATATATATATATATATATATATATATATATATATATATATATATATAGTCAACATCAAGGCCAGGCATGTAACTAAAAACCTAGGTACACGAAAATAAATATCATTTATTAATCAGACAATTTTACCCCGGAAATTAAAAATAAAGTGACAGTAAAGCATAATACTAAAAAAGAATCCAAGGGCTTCCTCTCTAAGGTAAATATATCACTACGACAAAGCCCACATAGCACAAATATATTCTGAGAATATTCTTAAAACATCCTCGCGGAATATTAGTAATGTTCCAGTCACATACTCAAATGTTCCAATTATGTTCCGAGAATGTTACATGAACCTGAAATGTCTGCCTGTTGTATTACCTGAGAATGTTCCTTGGACATCCCGTAGGAATATTGTGAATGTTCTTGGAAGATCCGTGATATTATTATCATGTTCCAAGAATGTTATAAGAACATGAAAGATCTGTCCATTTAACTACCTCAGAATGTTCCTTGGACATCCCGCAAGAATATTGAGAAGGTTCCTTTCACATTCTCAAATGTTCCAATTATGTTCTGAGAATGGGACATGAACATGAAATGTCCGCCTATTGTATTACCAGGGAATGTTCCTTGGGCATCCGGCAGGAATTTTGAGAATGTTCTTGGAAGATCCTGTAATATTCTTGTGTTCCAAGAATATTATTAGAACATGAAAGATCTGTTCATTTAACTACCTGATAACATTCTGTGAACATCCCCCTGAATTTTAAGAATGTTTCTAGAATATTCGCAATGTTCAGAGAATGTTTTATATGGTTCCTGCAATGTGTGGAATGTGTTTGACATATGTTACCAATCTTCTCAAACGTTCTTCTGAATAACGTCCGAAAATAACAACAAAAATAACATCACGTACTAGTATTAACAATGATAATTATCATTATTAATCCTAGTACGTTTTTTTTTTTTTTTTTTTGTTATTTTCGGAGGTCTTCAGACGTTGGGAAAGGTGGTGTTTATATGTCCAGCAGCTTCACATTAAGGACCATATAATATTCCCTGAAAGTACGAATATTCTAAACGTGCCATGTGCACAGAATGTTCTCAGGTAGTTAAATAAAACATCTTTCTACACCTGCATTTTTCGTGTTGTTGAATAGAATTATAATCATTAACGGATCCTTTGAACAGCTCTCATCCTCAGAGTCACTTTCTTGGTCCGTTTCATCTTCAAAGTCGGAAGGGATCTCATTCAAAAGAGAATCAACATTGACATCATTTTGTATCGGCTTTCAAGTACGCCCTAACCTAATGGATTATGGAATATATATATATATATATATATATATATATATATATATATATATATATATATATATATATATATATATATATATATATATATATATATATATATATATATATATATATATATATATAATATATATATATATATATATATAGTGATATCACGAATGTGAATTTTTTGACATCTGCGGATGCGGATATCCGTGAT
>JABUQX010119805.1:27500-30000 GCA_015478945.1 Trachelipus rathkii | reverse complement strand
ATGGATGGGAACCCGATGGGGCCTTCCACACTTGTGAAATTCAACCTTTTGAAAACTCAACTACTTTACCTCTCCCTCTCAAAAACCCCTCCTAACTTTCCTATTTTTTTCGACGGTTCTAACGTCTCACCTGTTGACAACATAAACATTCTTGGCTTTAACATAAACAAAAAATTGTCTTTAAAACCTCATATCACAAAGGTTGATAAGGTGGCTTCAAAGAACTGGGGTTTTGTTAAGGTTGCGCCAATTTTTTTCTTCTTCACAGTTACTACACTTACATAGGCCTTATTCGCCCTTGTTTGGGGTACTGTTCTCACATCTGGGGAGCTCCGGCCCACCCTGTCGTATTGATGAGTATGAGTCTAAAGCTAAGAGACTAATAAACTTTCCCCTACTTTCAAACTCTCTTGACCCTCTATCTCTGCGACTTGACGTTGGCACACTATCTCTTTTCTATAGGTATTACGACGGTATGTGCTCAAGGGAGTTGGCCGCTCGCATTTCCACCTCCATTGCGTCGCCCTCGTAATACAAGGTGTGCTCGCATGAATTTTGCGTAAGCATTGAAAATCCCAGACTCGTTCGTTGTGGTGCCTCTTTCCAGCCACCTTCTGTTGTTCTTGTGGAACTCCTTGCCATCATCTGTTTTTCCTTCTGTATTAATCTTCCTCGCTTTAAAAACCCACGTCTGAGCCTCACCTGGGAGATTGCGTTAGGCTTGTCCATGGGTGGACTTTCCAGTAGTTTTATTTCCTGCCCCTCCTGAAAGGGCCCAGCCAGTTGCATGTGGTGATCTGTAAAAAAAAAAAAAAAAATAAATATATTTATATATATATATCATATATATATAAATAGATATATAATATACATATATACTATATATAATATATATATAATATATATATATTTAATATATATATTTATATATATATATATATATTATATATATTAATATATTATATATATAATTATATAATATATATAATATATTATATAATTATATGTTTTTAAAGATATATGTATAATATAAATATATTGTTCAAATAATATTATTATATCATAATATATATATATATATATAAAATAAAAATAATAATAATAATAATATAATAATAATAATAATAAGAATAGCAAATAATAATAATAATAATAATAATAATAATAATAATAATAATAATAATAATAATAATAATAATAATAATAATAATAATAATAATAATAATAATAATAATAATAATAATAATAATAATAATAATAATAATAATAAATTTTACGTCTGCATATTCCACAGTTATTTCATACCTCATTAAGAAGCTAATCGCTTTGTGGGTATTAGAGAGTTCTTAGAGTGTTCATTGTGTGTGTGCTGTATTGTGCGCGCGTTGGTGTGTGTGTGTATGTGTGTAGGTTTTATTATATGTTCCGAGGAAGGATTTTTATCAATTCTTGTCAATCTGTGGTCGTTCTGAAGGAAAATTCTCCAACTTTTTCTTCAAAGGAAAATTGATTTAGAAGCTTGTGTTAATCTTTTCGTGTGATAAAAGATTTATTGAGCCTTTCAATGCTTCATAAATACACACACAAGCAACAAATATTATATATATATATAGATTATAGTATAATATATATATATTATATATATATATTATATATATATAGATATATATATATATATATATATATATTATAATAATATATATAATATCTAAACATATACATATATGTTATATTTTATATATAATATACTATATATATATATATATATATATATATATATATATATATATATATATATATATATATATATATATATATATAATATATATATATATAATATATTTATAATATAATATACTATATAATATATTAATTTATATTATATATAATATATATATTATATATATATATATAATATATATATATATACTAATAATTATTTCATATTTTCATTTAGTAATATCAACAACATTCACGGAGCAAATATCATAAAGATGGCACTTTATGCATTCTCCTCTATAATACTGATCCATCAGACTAAATCTTTAGAGATTTATCTAACCATCATCCGCACATTCACACCTGATTTTACAATTCAAGGAAATAAAGCATTTGCATTGATGTTTTAATTTACAGATACCTTAAAAAATTAGGATTTGTACCTGTAGATCAAATAATAATATTTAGTAGTAACATAAAAATAAAATTTTTAATCAGTCTAATATAATATATGACATGGTGATAAATTTTGATATAAATTATCTGACTGTAGAGGATTGGAGAAGAATTTGACCAGAAATTGATATTTTAAGTTTATTTTAATCAAAAATATACATATTTTATTACTTACTTTTTATGTTGTAATTTATTTTCTACCCTTTTCACAATTTTAAAAATGTGAAAACAACTGGCAAGTTGAGTTACTGCAAATTAGATAAAAATATTTTTATCTAGAAATATTATATTCTTCTAATCTTTTGCAACTGTTAAACATTACTTA
>JABUQX010119805.1:0-10000 GCA_015478945.1 Trachelipus rathkii | reverse complement strand
GAAGATGGCAGAGGATTTTCTCACACAAGAGTTGGCAGGAAAGAGAGAGGCCACCGCAGCGAAACTAGTCTGGAGTGCTTGATATCAACACAAAACTAAATGTGCCGAGACAGCGACCCCTTGTGCTACGAGGGCGCTCTCTTAAAGGTGGTAGCACGCGAGTGGAAAGTTCCCTCGAGCACTGTGCCGCTGCAGGTACCTATAGAAAGAGATAAAGCCACCAACATCCGCGCCGCGAAAGATAGAGGCGTCAAGTGAACTAGGAAAGAACAGGACAGTTGATAAGTCCTTTTGCCTTTTGACTCGACCCTATCAAAAGCCGGGTGAAACCAGAGCCCTCCCAGATATGAAGAGCAGTACTCCCATACAAGGGCGGATGAGGCCCTTGTTTAACTGGAGTAAACTGTGAAGGAGGAGAAAAAAGTCTCGCAGTTCTAACAGAACTCCCAGCTTCCTTGAGGCCGCCCTGAGAACCGTTGGTGATGTGAGGTTTCGAAGACATTTTTTTTGTTTATGTTAAGGCCAAGGATGTTGATATTGTCAACAGGAGAGACGAGGAGAACCGTCGGAAAGAGATAGGAAAGTAGAAGTGTCTGTAGAGATCGGAGATTTGTAGAAGTTGGAGTTTTAAAGAATTGAATTCACAAGGTTCAGACGACCCACCCGGAAATTCTATCCGGATCAGCGAGAATAGAATCGGAAGATATTAAGACGAGATGCAATTCTAGAAGTAAAAGAAAGGAGCAGAATTGAAATGAGTTGAAGAATAAGCGGGCGAGCTCATCGGCATATGGAGTGAACTAGAGTTAGAAGTGCAGTGTTGAGAGAGAGTCATTAGATGAAAGTAGGAATAAAGTAGGAAAAAAAGAACAGAACCCTGAGGAACACCACTTATGACAGAAAAGAAGAAGAAAGTCGCCCCATCAACAACAGCTGATATTGAGCGATTTGAAAGAAAGCTAGACATAAGTAAGCAAGAGAAGGGAGGAAAACCAAAGGAGGGAGCTTGGAGAGCAGTGGACGGCGTGCCCATACACCCGGTCAATTGCTTTGGATATGTCAAGCGGCCACACGCAAGTCTCCCCGTAGTTGCTAAGGGCGGAAACCATAAATCAGGAAGATAGGAAAGTATATCGCCAGTAGGCACCTCGAGCGCCGAAGCCGTACTGGCGATCGGAAAGGAAGTGAATGAGATTCCAGATGATCTAAGAAATGAGAGTTGAGAAGAGTTTCAAGGATCTTAGATAGAATACAAGTAAGAGCTATAGGGCGATAGTTTAGAAGGATCAGAGCGGCTTCCTTTTTTCGGAATAGGTTGGACATGTGCGTGCTTCAACACTGAGGGGAAAGTGCTAGTATTGAGACATAGAGAATATAGTTGAAACGAGGGGCGGGGATAGCACGGAAGCACACTCCTCAAACTCGGGGAGGAATGCCATCCGGGCCACCCGCCTTTCCAAAAGGTTCGTAGATTTCAGGAGCCCATGCACACGGGTCGAATGTAATCACAGGCAAAGGCATGAGACACCTGAGAGGAGAAGGAGGAGGATGGGGAATGCCAGAATCGGTCCAGGGTTGAGTTAGAGGAAAGATAGGAGGCCGAGAGATTAGGCCTTTTCCGTAGGAGAGTTAGCTACAGATCAGTCAGAGCGAATAAGAGGAGGAGAAAGACAGATACAGAAGTTGTTAGAGGATGTTGTTTGGCAAGAGCGCCAGAAAGATTGTCCGTAGGAGAACAAGAGGTTGCGCACTTCGTTTGATGAAAGCCCGCTTAGCTCGTCGAAGAGTATCCCTGCCCCAACGATTTCTACGCAGAATGAAAATTAGCAAGAGTGAATAGCGAGAACGAGAATTTTTCCACTCCCCGATACGCACTGTCTCTAGCCTGGATGCCAGAGAACAACAACGAGTCGAACCAGGTGGATTATGAGGCAGAGGAAAGATTTAGTCGAAGAAGGGATGAACCTGCTCATTCCCATCAACGATTACAGCTCCACCTTATCGGCAGAAGTTGAAGCGTCACCAGAGACAAAGCAGTTCACTCCATATTATAAGTAGCGTAGAAGCAACGCAAGGCCCCAATTCGGCCCGATCAAAGTGCCAGAAAAAACGCGTAGGGCGGAGAGCTGTTGGAGAGGAAAGTAGTTAAAAAATTAAGAGGATATAAGGTTGTGGGTCAGAGTTACCGAAATAGCGAGCGAAGGTGGGTGATATTAATAGAGAGAAGCGGACTAAGTGGTGAAACAGAGGTCAAGTGTGTTCAAGAATTGGTTGGGACGATTCGGAAGGTGTGTGGGTTCTTTAATTAGTTGCCCCAGATCGTTGAGAATGCTTAATGATTCGGCCTCCTCCCCACCTAAATCAGTATGAGAGGAACCCAAACGCATTCAGGTTGTGTACATTGAAATCCCGTAAATAGAGGACCTCAGTATTTGGAGGAGAAGATTTGTAACAGATATATATATATATATATATAATTATATATTATATATATATAGATTATATATATAATATATATATTTATATTATATATACTATATATAATATATTATAACATATATATAGTATATATGTCTGGGGTATAATCAAGAGAGGGATCATTCACGTACGAATGAAGAGGATAGTGCGTCAACTGTCAATATTAGGAGATCAGTGCGTGGCAGATAACAAGACACTCCACGCCAAAGGACATGGGTACCCGGGGCACGTTGGTCGACGGTTCGTGTAGCCACCCAACGATTGCAGCGGGTTGCTCCAACGGGTACCAGGAAATCCTGACACATGATCGCCGCCGTGAGGAAAATGTAGGGCCCAGAGCCACGACACCCGTGGAAGACCGATTTATGCGTCTGCGTGTATTACGAGAGCGCCAACACAACGGCACGACATCAGCAGGATGCAGCTGGACGGAGGTACACTGCATGAGGGTGAGTGACAATACAGTGCGGAACATAATTACCGACCCCGGATGCCTGTCATAGGTCCACCGCACACCAAGGCACACTCGAAGGGCGCGACTGTCAGTTTTGCCCGAGAGATTATTCCATTGGACATTCGACGATTGGGGCAAAAGTCTCTTTACGGAGCGAGTTGAGAGTGTCTCTGTTAGCCTCGGAGCAGGCGTGCGTAGAGTATACTGACGACGGCGGAGAGGTTCGCGCAAATGCAATGTGCGCAGGTGTCGCCGTTTGGGAGGTGGTCGGTTATGATCCGGGGAGGCATCTGCTTTATCTGGGCCGTTACGGAGTTGCACATCTTCGATGGAGGCACTCTTACAGCCTAAGGTATATCACAGACGATCCTGAATTAACATGACAATGCAAGACCGACACAAGCGCCCAATGTGTGAACGGAGCTACCTTAGGACGCGTTCAAAATTAGGCGTGTAGAAGTGGCCAGCGATATAGGTCCGACGCTTAAGGTCCACGAAGATTTGTTGGGAATTCCTGAGAACGTGGATTCCGACAAATCCAACCCTCTCCACGGATCTCCGAACCTGCCAACAGGCGACTGCACGAGTATGGGATCAAATCGCCTGTCCAGGAACATTCGCCCACCCATTCGAGAGTATACCAGAACGGTGTCAGCAGTATCCGCTGCCAGAGGTTGTCATACACGGTATTGAAAAAAGACCCAACACGCCCCCGCGGCCGTCGACGTACGCTACAACATTTTGTTTTGCAGCGCCGGACCTCCGAAACGCCTACTGCCGAGACCCTTTGAACTTGCACCGTGGCCTCACACGTCTGATCAATCAACGGTTTCTGTGGAGGATACCACCATGTTATGTCATTGTCGCATAAAAAGGTCTTCGCGTTCTCAACCTTTTCTGACATTTCCTTCGCCACGTATCCTTGTGGTGCGTTAATTTTGACAAGTATTATATATATATATATAAGAGTATATATATATATATATATAAAGAGATTGTCTATATATATTTTTATATATATATATATATATTATATATATATATATATGGGTATAATTGAAACTTTGCATTATTAGAAGTAATTGTAATTCGACGAGCTCCCAATAAAATCAATAAGTTTAATTCCCATTTCTTCTTACGAGCTTCAATATTACAGTACAATTAAATGGAGGAATTCTCTTGGTAAGATCAATAAAGTATTTCAATATACATTAATTAGAATTTTATTTTTAAGTTATTTTGTTATAAATGTGTTTTTTTTCTTTTGGCAATTGATTTTTTTTTTAAAGTTTAATTTCTTTTAATTTTTTAATCAGATTTTTTTTTTAATTGATTTTTAGAAATTCTGAAGTTGTATACATAATAATTAATAATAATAATAATAATAATAATAATAATAATAATAATAATAATAATAATATATAATAATTAATAATAAATGAATAATAAA
This sequence comes from Trachelipus rathkii, assembly GCA_015478945.1. Taxonomy (NCBI): domain Eukaryota; kingdom Metazoa; phylum Arthropoda; class Malacostraca; order Isopoda; family Trachelipodidae; genus Trachelipus; species Trachelipus rathkii. The sequence continues at coordinate 5,618 of JABUQX010119805.1, read as the reverse complement.
ATAAAATAATAATAATAATAATAATAATAACGGAAAACGTTGCATCGACGTTGTTTTACGACATCTATTTGATGTAACTTTTGGTATATATATATTATATATATAGTATATATATATATATATATATATAGTATATAGTATATATATATATATATATATATTATATATATAAATATGTATATATTATATATTTATATATTATATATATATATGAGTATATATATATATATTATTATAAGATATATATTACTATAATATATATATATAATAGTATAATATATATAGTATACTTGGCCAACTTTTACTTGTGAGCCGTATACTGACAGTTGGCTGGGACGTAGACGTTGACTGGCTTGACGCCGCGCACTCGATGGGCTGATGCGGGTGCGAGTTGCTTGCGAGGCCGCGATGGGCCGTGGCTTGTAAAGTTATAGTAGTATACTATATATATTATATATATATATATATAATTTTAATTTATTTTAAATATATTATATATAATATGATATAGTAGTATGATGAACTACAGCACGAAGCTATGCGGCTGGCAGCGCAGCTCGGCACGTGATCAGCAGATGAGTGGTGGCGTAAGCCGAGTCAAAAGCCGAGTTCCAGCCAATTCGAAGCAGTATGCCACAAAGTAAAAACTTATGCCAAGTTTGTATATATATATATATATATAGTATATAGTTATATATATATATTAACATATATATATAGTATATATAATATATATTAGATATAGATATATATATATATATATATATGATATATATATATGATATATATATATATCTGTTATATATATATATATATATATATATATTATATACTATATATATATATATATATATATATTATATATATATATAGTTAGTATATAGTATATATAATATATATATATATATATATATATATATATATATATTATATATATATAACGGCTGCTGCCTTAATATTTAGAAGAATAGTGTAGATAATTATTTCTGTGGTAAACAAGTAGGCTTAACTAGCCAGCAAATTTCACTTTCATATAGGGAGGTTGCATTGAGTGACCTTCTGAAAAGAAAATAGTAAAAAAATAAAAAAAGTATTTTCGTGCAAAACAGCAATAATAGAGAGCAGAAGAAGCACATAATAAACAAATTTACACAAAATAAGTGAAATAACACGGGCAGAGTCACTCCAAACTCACTTTAACGATGCGAGCCATAGTCGCGACGGGCAGACATAATTTAATTAGTATTGTTATTACCGGCCGCAAATGTCGACATTTGAAAAATTAGGTTTACATTAGCAGTAAGTAGCAATTTCTGTAGAAAATGATGGTATAAGATGACTTGATGAAAGCGACAATACATAAGAATGAGAAAGATTATGAATGAGTATAAGGAAATTTGGAGAAAAAAAACAGGGTGTTAGTTATTTTTAAAAGGATATCCTACGCCTGGCAGTGCTTTGCTAAGGTTATCAACGGAACATTGAAAAGTTAAAGCATTGGTTACGTCGCAGGAATGACGTGTGCATTCGGAACGGAAAAAAGAGCGTGTACGACTACATAGAGACGAAACAGCAAGTGTCAGCAGTGATAGCGACGTATGTGGGTGAGTGTGACGAGTGCGACCGAACGATCAACGTCGCGTGATGTATCTGAAAGGCCATCTGTGCTATAGTGGGATATTATATATATATTATATATATATATTATTTATATATAGTAGTATATATATATAATATATTATATATATATACATATATATATATAATATATATAATATATATATATAGTATATATATATAAATATATATATATAATATATATATTATATATATTATATATATATATATATAATATATATATATATTATTTAAAATTTAAAATTTTACTATAAAAAATATTTATAAATTAATTAATATTAGATATATATTATATATATAATAGTATATATATATATATAGTATATAATATATATATATGAGTATATATTATATATATATATATATATATATATATATATATATTTATATATATATATTATATATATAGTTTAATAATAATATATTATGGTATATGATAGTATAATATATGATATATAGGTATATTATACTATATTGTATATATATATATATATATATATTATATATATATCAGTATATATATAATATATAGTATATATATTATAGATATATATTATGAGTATATATATGATATATATATATATATATTAGTAATGAGTATATATAATATAATAGTATATATATTGTTATATGTTATATAAATATATATATATATTATATATATATGAATATATATTATATATATATATATATAGATAAATAATACTAGGGGAGCTAGAATATAAAGTATATTTATAAGTATATATTAGTATATAAAATATATATATATTCATATATTTATAGTAATAATATATTAATATAATATAATAGATGTATATAATTATAGTATATATAATAGGTATGAATACTATATATTAATATAATATATATAATATATATATGATAAATATATATGATGTATTAAAATACCTAATATTACTAATAGGTATATAATATATATATATATATATATATATTTAGTAGGTATAGTATATTATGTATATACATACTATATAGATATATATATGTACCTATATATATATAAATAAATATATAATATAATTTAATATAATAAAATATATATACTATATATATAGTATACATATTAGTAGGATATATAGGATACTAATATTATAATAAATATATATATAATATACTAATTATATATACTATAGTATAATTAAGATTCATTAAGTATATATGCATTTTATAAATACATATATATATATATACCGGTATATATATATATATATATATATATACTATTATATAATATTAATATAAAATATATATATATATATATATATATATATATATGTATATAACTTATATTCTAAAAAAAAAATAATTAAGCATTTTTTAAATACTTCTAATGCATTTATTAGAAACTTTCTAATTTTTAGAATATTAAATTTTATTTAAAGTTGATTTTAAATTATTTTTAACTATTAATGTTAAGTTTAATCATATATAATTAATTAAATTATTCACAGAACTCATTTCCATTATAATTTGCATAAAACTATTATTTTAATTTGTTTGAAGAATTATGAATTGTATTCTAGTCACAATTGATGTTATAATGCTGTGAATTAATATTATTCTAAAATATATACTTTGAAAATCCTGTTTTCAGAATGACTGCCATTAATTATTATTATTTTTATTATATATTATTATATTTATTATTATTATTCATTATTATTATTATTATTATTATATTATTATTATATTATTATTATTATAATTATTATTATATATGATTATTATTGATGATTATTATTTTTTTTATTTTTATTATTATTATTATTTTATTTTTTTTTTTTTTCATTTTTTTTTGGCAGATAAACACAACCACTCACGAGCAGAGCCCTAATCTAGGAGGGGGGTGGTGCTTCAATTGACCATCACGAGGACGATGGAGCGAAGCCAGCGCTCAGCAGGAGAGAGGACCTAATGCTACGAGCAGCTTTTTTACAACAATCAAATACAAACAGAGTTGTAGCGAAACCTGAAGAGACCCTCAGCCTCTCTGTTTGGAGTCGCACCGTGCTTCTAAGCCACTGAGAGACAGTAGGCACCGCGTAAGCTGCAATATCCTCCTATGAATAACAAGAAAGAATAATAAAGAAAATGAACAAAGAGAGATAAAATAAATAGGAATTCCTATAATGAAATAGTACACGGCAGAGAGTACACTGGCATAGAAAATGATGTACCCCACAGGTTCATCCCAAAGACAAGTAATATAAATAATGAACAAAGAAGCCGATGGTCATCCAAACATAAGCTCCATACAAACATGCCAAACTTAAGAGGTATTAAGGTAAGAATAAGATCAATATAAAGTAATAAAGTATATGAACGGGAAAAGTAAGCTAAAACACTATCTGTCTCGAACAAGGAAATTCAGCCGTAAACTCATGCGACGAGTATAGAGGTCACCTCCACAATGGCTCTCTAATATTCACTCGATTAGTTTAGTGTATATTTAAAATATTAATAGATAAAAATAAATACGAATCAAAAGATAGATTAATGTGCATCGCCACTCACCTCAACAGGGAAGCCAATCTGTGCATAAGTAGCCACTCATTAAGGAAATATTACTGATCGACCGTACATATTACTAGAATGTAAATAATGTAAATAGATAATACAATATATTAGTGAGTGAGATAATTTCACCATCCAAATGGCGGACTCACTCTGTTTATTAATTATTAATTAATATATAATCATTCTGAGAGCAGCCACTCGTTACGCAGAAATATTACACTGCTCGAAGTAGAAGGGGTTTTCAGCCCTTTTGCTAGCAGTGGAAGAAAAATTCTGTTGTAAAAAATTTTCATATAGAGCTCGACTGTGAAAAATTATGTCACTTGAGTGATAAGAAACTTCAGGCGTTCAGCAGTCCACTCACGCAATTAGCTCATCTATTTAACTTTCTTACGTAATGTCACTCACTCTCACTATGTGTGTAAATCTCCACACTACATGAGAGTGATTGCAAGATACGGAAGGATAAATAATAAGTGTGAGAAATAATAATAAATAAATAAATTGAAGACAAAAATATAGGGTATGTAGTATAATAACGAGAAGATAGTAGTAGGTGTTAGGTTAGTAAGATAAGTACACAGGGTTACCGGATTACACTAGAACTTAGGCTCCAGGTCTAACCAACATATAAGAAGAATTAAAGAATAGTAAAGATAATAAATGTCATAGCTATCTAGGCCCTCTCACTATATAGTAGTAAATGTGAGCCAGCTATAAATATCTATAGAATAAGAATAAAAATAAGAATATAATATAATTACATAGAAGCCGCAGGCCGTAAGCTAGACGTATAGTCCCAGGCAATGCGTAATTAGAATAGTGTAAATAATATAATAGTAGATAATTATAAATATATTTATGATAACAGGTGGGAAAGGATAGAAGGTAAGGGGGGGGTATAGGTAATATGGGTATATATTAGAGTAAGCTATAGAGTTATATAAAGGGCCAGTGGGCGGTAAATATGGATGTACGGAAGCAGAAGTATGAGTGATGATTGGGGATAGGAAACTCACTATAAGGCGTAGGTAAGGCCCATGTATAGCTTTATATATACTCATAGTAGTAAGAGAAAGACCTAATATCATTGAATGACTATAAAGTAGTGAAGGAAAAATGGTGAATATGTATAATGGGCGTGAAGGGAGGTGAGTGAGTAGACGGGGACATGTTGCGAGGAGGGGCCCATAAGGCTGGATACTTAGCAATGGAATAAGGGAGTGATATAAGTTAAAGACTCACCGAGTATGAGTACTGAGTCACAAGAAGATAACTATAGACACACCTGTAGTTAAGAATATATTTATTGAGAGACAGGTATATAAGCTATACAAGGCCTGCTGGAGGACTGGTGACCCTCTCTCCCACAAACCTAACTGAATAATATATCCAAATACAAGGCTGCAAAGCTCAAATGCCCACCTCCTCACAATAAGTCT
>JABUQX010119804.1:25000-35330 GCA_015478945.1 Trachelipus rathkii | reverse complement strand
TAATATTATATTATATAATCTTATATAATATATATATATATAGGATATATATATATATATAGTATTATATGATAAATTTTTCACAACTGTCTAAAAACCTTAGAAAGCAATTTTTATAGTTGTAGATGATATTCCCGGTAAATTGGAAGGGTTTGAACCCGCAAAACACTCCTACCTACGGCCATATTATAGTAGATTATATATATTATATATATATGTATATGATATATAATATATATATATATATAACTATATATATAATAATATATATATAATATAATTATATATATATATAATATATATATATATATATGGAGTGTTTGGGTGGTGTGTGCGTGTGTATGTATGTAATCACAGAAATAACAGAAAGTTGAGAATTGTTCCTACAAACAATCCCATACACTGGCTTACTTTCAATATCTCTTTCGGTTTATAAATCTAAGGTTTTAAAAATTTGTTTCACAGACATTCCACAACCCCAAACCGAAACTACAGAGGACATTATATTATATATAATATATATATATTATATATATATATATAATAGTATATATATATATTATTATTATTATAATAATATATATAATTATATTTATATATATATATATTATAATATATATATATATATATAACTATATATAATATATATTATAAGGAGCTTCAGAAACATTTTTTTTCCTAAAAATTAAAAAAAATTACACCAGCCATAACGCTATTACAAATAGTACCAACGACAACAACAACAACAACAACAACAACAAACAACAATAATGATAATATGATTAAATAATTACCATTATTATATTAAATATCATTAAAACAATTTAATAATAATAATAATAATAATAATAATAATAATAATAATAATAATAATAATAATAATAATAATAAATTACCATGATTATAACATTATGGCGAAGGGTAATAGTAAGAAAAATATTAATAATTTTATTAATATTGTATTTTTAATATAATAATAATAATAATAATAATAATCGGAATCTAATATTAAAAAAAATTTAGAAATTACTTAACTGACTACTACTACTCCAAAATAATAAATAATATAAATATCCTCATCATTCACGTATCCATTATTGATTAAACCATTTTGAGCGCGGACAGCAGAGGTGAGGAACAATCCATCAATAAGAAAAGGGGAGAAGAGCAAATACACTCACACAGATTAATCTCAGTCAACTCTACATCCACCGTCAGGCGTCAATGCTGCAAGCCAACAGGCTTTCTTATCAAGGTCTCCACTTTATAATTTTTTTGTCTATAATAATAATATAATACTCAATAAATTACTACTACTTACTACTACTACTACTAATGAATTAATTCAATAATAATAAAATAATAATAATAAAATAAATAAATAAGAAAATAAAAAATTAATAATAATTCTGAATAATAATAATAATAATAATAATGGTAAAAATGATGATGATAAATTATAAAAAGAATAATAATAATAATAATAATAATAATAATAATAATAATAATAATATAAAAATGATAATAATAATAAAAATAATAATATAATAATAATAATAATAATAATAATAATAATAATAATAATAATAATAATAATAATAATAATAAAATAATAATAATAATAATAATTAATATTAAAAAAAATGATAATATAAAATAATAATAATAATAATAATATTTAAATATTTCAAATATATTCACGTAGATTATTTTTGTCTAAAACAATACACAAAAATGTTGATAGAGTAAATAAAATATTTGAAGAATAAACAATTATTATTATAGACTCTTGAAAAGAATTCTTGAAGATTTATTTTGGTAAGCAAATTCCTCATCTCTTCCCTCTTTTACCACTACATACCTCTGGCTCCCTCCTCTCCCTCTCCTTTATCATCACATACCACTTCTTCTCCTTCTCTCACCCTCCTCTGCGAGAATATCATCACATACCTCTGGTTCCACTCTTATCTCTCTCTCTCTCTCTCTCTCTCTCTCTCTCTCTCTCTCTCTCTCTCTCTCTCTCTCTCTCTCTCTCGCTCTCCACAAATTATATTTTTCTTTCCAATATCTTTCTGAACTCTTTCGTCTCTCTTTTATATTCCTTTCTGGCCCACTGCTGACCTGTTTTCCTTGATACGAAACCATCTTCCTCTGAAGTTCTATTCCACCTTTCCTCCCAATTCATTTGATTTCCCAAATTACACCGGCACTCTATTCTCGTTTCTCCTTTTATTCTCCCTACTTCCTCACTTTTCGTCAAGCTCTTCTCTCGTCTCTGCTCTCTCTCTCTCTCTCTCTCTCTCTCTCTCTCTCTCTCTCCTCTCTTCTCTCTCTCTTCTTCTCTCTCTCTCTTCTCTCTCTCTCTCTCTCTCTCTCTCTCTCTCTCTCTCTCTCTCTCTCTCTCTCATCATACAGCTTTCCAATACAGCTTTTTGAAATTATCTCAATTTATTCTAAAGCAAGAGACTAAGCGAACCAACTTAAATTTTCGTTCAGACAAATCAAAAAAAAATTTTAATATGAACGAACCATCATGCACATTATGTGCAGTATGTATTGAATTACATTAATTCTAAAAAAATGCAAAGAATACATTCTCCATGTCGCTACTACGGTCCTTTTAAATTTCAGCCGTCCCAGACGATTTTTCATGAAACTTAAAAAAAATGCTTGAAATGAAATGAACTGTAATGAACACAAATACCAGCGAGGAATTACCTTGAAAAAAGTTATAAGGTCGCCAAATTTCATATTTACATAATTTGTCTATAGAGGAAATTATCAAAAATAACGAATCGAGGCCGATTTTCATGAAACTTGCATAAAAAAGCTTTAAAATGGACTGAAAAGAAGGAAAAACGCAAAAAAAAAAAAAAAAAAAAAAAAAAAAAAAAAAAAAAAAAAAAAAAAAAACGAGAAAAGAATCTCAAAAAATTATAAAGTCGCTCAATTTCGTAGTTATAGCCCTATAAAATTAAATATTACTATTTTTCACGAGCTTTATGGCTTCATTCTTTTTTATATTATAATTTCCATGCTCGTATGCCAAACATATTTTATATTGCGACTTCATAACTTATTTCAGGCACAAATCTCGAGTTTCTCTTTACGTTTTTCCTTCTTATCACACTATTTTAAGCATTTCATGTAAGTTCAGGCATGTAACTAGAAAACTATAACAGCTACACGAAAATAAATATTATTTTATTAATCAGGAGACATTTTTACCGCGGAAATTAAAAAAAAATATAAAAAAAATAACGCTTTTTAAAAAATTAAAAATTGTTAAAAATGTTGAAAAAATTAGTTTTTTGAGAATTTGAAGATTTTTCCCTTAATCGATTAAGACGAAAAGGTGCCAAAGTTAATGGTTTGTTTTTAAAAACGAGAGGAAAAATTACCTTACGGGTAAACAAGAACGATGGATAGAGTCGGGGTTTCTCGGCCTACCGGGGGATGACGGGGGAAGTCCCCCCTCTGTCCCTCCGTCGGCTCGAACCCCCTAAAAAGGATATAAAAAGAAAAAATAATATTTTCTCCAAAGCGTAAAAAAATTGGTATTTGGCAACTTTTGCTCTCGAGACTAATGCAGGTTTCAAGGTCAATCAGAGCGTGCACTATTTCAGGTCAAAGATTTTTACTAATTTAAGGGTTATTAATAAATTAGATAAATTAAATTTTTTTTTAAGTTTCTTTCATGAAATTACTTGGAAAGCAAAAATGTTATTGTGATTTTCCTGTTAGATGGTATAGTTCTAGTTAACATGCTGAACTCTTCGGGATGCTGGCCATATATATATATATATATATATATATATATATTATGTATAATATATATTTATATATATATATATATATATAGTATAATATATATATATATAATATATATATGTGTGTGTGTGTGTGTGTGTGTGTGTGTGTGTTAAAATAAATGTCCGGTTCAGATTTTCATGAAACCTGAACGAAATGTTTGAAATTAATTGTAATTAAGAATTTATGTAACAAAAAACTCAAGAAATGACCTGAAACAAAAATATGAATAAATAAGGACAGTTTCAGATTTTTATGAAAACATGTTTGCAATGAATAAATGATAAAAAATAAATGAATAATAAAATAAATAAGTGAAAATAAATGAATAATAAATGAAAATGATGAAAATGAATAAATGAAAAAAAAAAAGTAATAAAATAATAAATAATGAAAAACTTAACAAAAACGCTAGAGAAGTGATTCTGAAAAAAAAAAAAAATTGCAAAATTTCATATTTTTAGCATGTCAAATCAGTTTTAAAGTTGTAAAATGCCTTTATCATCATCATAGGTTTATGATGTTGAAAGAATATATATATTTTTTATTTTACTAGCACTTACAAATCGGGAGGGGGAAGGAGGGTGCAGGGGGGGGGAGACTCCAGTAAACAAATTAATATACGTGTGCTATACATTTGAACCATTAAATTTGTGAAAATTCAAAACTATTATCAGTGTCATTGGTGAACTTGATAGCTTTTTTTTAAGGTAATTTCTAGTCTTATTTTACGTTAATCCTTCTTTTCAGCTAAATTTTAAGAATTTCGTAGTTTCATAATAATCTGGACCAGATGTTTATTTTGACTATATATACCGTATATATATATATATATAAATATATATATATATATATAGTTATATATATATATATATAATATACATATATATAATATATATATATACTATATCTATATTATATATATAATATATAGATATATATAGATATATATTATAAATATAGTTATATATTATATTATATATATATATATAGTATATATATATATTTATATTATATATAAATATATATATATATATTTATATATATATATATATATATAATTATAATAATAGTAATATATAAAATATATATATAATAATATATATATATAACTGTATATATATATAGTACTATATAATATATATATATATATACTATATATATATAATATATATATATATATATATATATATATAATATATAATTATATATATATATATATATATATATATATATGTGTGTGTGTGTGTGTGTGTGTGTGTGTGTGTTGTGTGTGTGTGTGTGTTGATGCGTATAAAATATTAAAAAGTGTGAGATACCCTCTGTCTCTCAGAATTCGAGCTCGAAACAATCCTGATGGACTCACTCCCCCCCCCCCCCCCACCCCTGCCCCAACCTAAAAGTACAAAAGAACTCAGTATCTCATTATAGTTCTCATATTCAAATTTCAAGTTATAGTTTTGCTGTAATGAGATATAAAGTCAAGTGTCAAAACCGGTCAAATTAGCCAATTTTGTTCAAAAAGAAAGGGGTTAAAATTTCAAAATCCGAACTTCATTCATTAGCCGGAGAGAGGGAAATCCGATACTGGGAGGATTGGGGGGGGGGGATAGAGAAAGGAAAATAATAAAATGGCCATAACACCACCACCCACACACACAGAGAGATCTGGTGGAGAAAAAACAAAACTGAGATGTTAGTCAAACAATTGTTCGGCAGGATAGGTCTAGGAATAAAAGTCAGAAATACCAACACAGTTAAAAAAATAAATAAATGAAAATAAATATATTTTAAAAAAATAAAAGTAAAAGACCGATTCAAAAGAGGAAGGCAATAAAAAAAGGAAACGTTCGAAAGTAAATTTCCATAATAATTTTTTATTACATCCGGAAACGGATAAAATATTGCCATATGGAAACTCATCATAAAAAAAAAATAATAAATAAAAAAACAAAAAAACAAAAACAGGAAAAAAATAACCAAGAACAAAATATAAACAAAAAGACGAAAAAAAATATTCAACCTACATTAACAAAAATACAAAAATATAATCATTGTTTTTCTCAGTCATGCACATACACAACCGTAGGAAAATAATATATATATATATATATATATATATATATATATATATATATATATATATATTATATATATATATATATATTATATATTATATATATTTATAATATATTAATATATATATATTATATATATATATTTAATATAATATTATATATATATATATATATCCAAACCATATTTAATTTTTCATTATTATAAATTTTTTCCTTGCCATAGCTCCGGCTAAATTTAATTTTTAAAAAGCGGCAGACTTCAGCTTCACCCCCAATAAAAATGTATTTTTACTCTGGCGACAACCGGAAAAAAAATTTTTTTTTCACTCCCAACTTCCGTAGCACTTAAAACTATAAATTAATTTTCATAAACGAAACTACAACATATTAACGACAAGCGACACAAACTACTGTATTTATAAAATGTCACATTCAAATTATTAAAAAAGACGAAAGCTGAAAAATAAAATCGACTTTTTTTTGCATTACGCTTTAAGTTTAAAAGAATGGAAATGACAACGTACCGGCAAATTAGATTTTCGATCTAAAATCAAAAGCAAGACGAGCGGAACCTTTACTGACGTGGAGAAAAGGTGGTGGGGGGCGGCGGTTGGCTTGGAAGCTTGATTTTTTTTTTTGTGTAGAGGGGGTCGTGGGTGGGGGAAAGACTTGTAGAATACTTTTTAACACTAACGACAAAACGTTCGTTTCAAGTAGTGAAAGCTTTTCGTTTCACATTTCTGTTTGACTGGCTCTTCTCGATGAAATATTTCTTTTTAAATAGAATATACGACGTACACTGAAGTTAAGTGCAGTTATTCTAACGAGAGAAAATAAACTGATTTCTGGTGTGAGGGGGGTGCGTGTTGTGGTGTGCGTGCGTGACGTGTGGGTGTGTGTGTGTGAAAGAGAGACGAGGAGAGAGAGAGAGAGAGAGAGGAGAGAGAGAGGAGAGAGAGAGAGAGAAGAGAGAGAGAGATAACGAAGAAGGAATGGAGAAAATTTATGAACTAACACAGAATAAATATAGAGAGAAGAGAGAGGAGAGAGAGAGAGAGAGAGAGAGAGAGAGACGAGAGGAGAGATGAGAGAGAGAGGAGGAGAGAGAGAAGAGAGAGACGAGAGAGAGAGAGAGAATCTAACACTATACCGCAAGAGGAAGAAAAAACCCGAAAAACGCTAGCTAGCATTCGAGAGAAGAAATGAAACCGAAAAAAAGAAGAGAAAAAAAAAAATCTTGTGGAAGCAAGTGTTTCAGAACAATAAATTACTCAAGAACTCGCACCGAATAACTGTAGATAAATTGATAGCGTTCCGATTTCGTATTTTTCTACAATTTCTTTCCTTTAAAAATTACGCTAAATAAATGCACGTAACACAAACACGACAATTTATATATATATATAGTATATAATATAATATATATATAGTAGTATATATACTATATTAAATATATATATATCATATATATATATATATTATAAAGTATATAATTTATATATATATACTATTATATATTATATATATCGTATATATATATAAATATTATATATATATATATATCATATAATATATTATATATATATATATATAGATATATATATATATATATAGTATATATATAATATATATATATATGATTATTAATATATATATATATAATATAATATATATATATATATATATATATATATATATATATATATATATACTATTATATATATATATATAAACAAGAACAAAAATAAATAACCATAGAAGAAACAGCACCAACAACAAACAACAACAACAGTATACTTTACACAAAATATTTCTTAGAATGTTATAAGTTTTAGATGGAAAGAAGAATAATTATTATATTCATTCAGAAATGATAAACGCTACAAATAAAAAAAAAACTATTAAAAAAATCTTCTATTATTAAATTATAATAGTATATACGTATATATATATATATATATATATATAGAATATATATAAAAAAAAAATATATTTTTTTTATATATATATATAATATATATATATATATAAATATAAAAAATCTTTATTTATAAATATTATATATATATATATATATTAATACAGGGTATCCCCAAAAATTTAGTTTTTCAATATTTATTAAATAATACAGGGTGTCCCATTAGTTCACTTGCTATTTATTTATTTATTTATTTTTTTTTTAAAACAATTTAAATATCTAATAAATAAAATATACAAGAATACATGATGTCTCATAAGAGCACTTATAATTCCAAAATTATAGTATTTTTATCGTTTAAAAAGTTATAATAATAAAACTATAAATAATTACTAGTGTGCAAAAACGTTTAATTATAAAATTTTATTACATTATATATTTATTATATTATATACTTTAATTATATATTTTATATTTAAAAAAATATTTCTGCATAATATTGCTCATCATAATTATTGTACCCAAATTAATAACCAACAAAACAAATCATTAAAGTATATAACTTCACACAAACACACACACACACTTAAAAGCTCACATATAACCGAACAAATATGTATGTCTTATAAGCCACAAGTAAAAAAAAAAAAAAAATTACAAAAACGAGCCTTACACAAACAATATTTAGGAGAGGGAAAGAAGAATAAGAAAAAATAAATTATATTATAAAAATGTCTAAAAAAAAATATACCGATTTTCTCTAGCAAACGTGCCATCAATACCAAACTAACTCTATCTCTTTCACAAACAGAATACATACACAATTAAGAGTATTAATGGACGAGTGTAGAAGTGAGTCGGTCTAACCAACAATAGTCTTCACATTATAAAAGCGCGATGGCGCCGCCACCACAACACGCAAATATACCTAATATTATATATATATATATAACTATATATATATAGTATATTAATTATATAATATATTATATATTATAATAATATATAATATATATAGATTATATATTGCTGACAATTTCATAAAGCTCTGTGAATATAAATTTCAAAAATTTGTTAACAAAAAATTATTTTTTGCTAACCAGAGCACAGTTATTATTTACAACAGATATATATATATTATATATATATATATATATAAATATATATAATAATATATATATATATATATATATAATATATATATATATATATATAATATATATATATATATATATATATATACTATATATATATATATATACCTATATATATAACTATTATATATATAGTATAAAATTTAAGCAACAACACAAAAAACAATGTTTAACATGGATAGAAAGCCTAAATTGTGGCATGAGTGCCTGTCTGAATACGGGTATAACACTGTCACTCTCCCCATTTTCTCGTTTCAAATACTTCCCTTCATCAGCTTCCTAACCCCACATCTCCCCTCCAACTATATACCCATTTATGCCTTATATATATATATATGATAATATATATATATATATAAAATATATAGAATATATATATATATATATATATATATATATATATATATATAATATATAATATAGATAAACACCACCGCTCACGCGGCAGAGCGCCTAATCAAGGAGGGGCGGTGTACTCGATTAACGTGTATTATATAATATATATATATATAAATTTATAATATAATATATATATATATATTAAATATACTATATATATATAATATATCTTATATATATATATTAATAATATATATATAGGATATAATATATATATATATATATATATATATAAATTTTAAAGTCTGGATTTCATTTCTAAACTAATTCATTTAAAAAGATTGACAACGATGATGAAATTGGAAAACCAGAAGAAAAGTAGAATTAAAATATAATCCTCCCTCAATATGGTACAATGCGGTACGGGTATGTTTCTGACTTTAGTACCCAACACCAACAGAAAGGCGTATTTATACGACAAAAGTAATCACCACAAACAGTGTCTTAGAATCGATATGAAAGGGGATAAAAAAGGGAAGGTTAAAAAGTTGCCCATTTGAAATTTAAAAAAAAAAAAAAAAAAAAAAAAAAAAAAAAAAAAAAAGAATTAAACTATCCCTGTTCGTTTAAAAAAAAAAAATACAATAATAATTAACAAGATCGGTTTCGCCGTTCAAAATTAAACCAGATAGGAATATATATATATTAAAATATATATATATAGTATATATATATATATATATATATATAATATATTATATATTATTAACTATATATATATATATATATATATATTATATATAATATATATATATATTATATAATATATATATATCAGTATATTATATATATAATAATATATATATATATATTATTATATATTATATATATATTATTTAATATATATATATATATATTATATATACTATATAATTATTATATATATATATATAATTTTATATTATATATATATAATATATATATAGTTAATATATATATATATATATATATATAATATATATAAATATATA
>JABUQX010119804.1:10000-17500 GCA_015478945.1 Trachelipus rathkii | reverse complement strand
GCGACGTAAGGATTGAGGGAACTCGAGAAAGCTGGGCGGGACGGAAGGAGGTCAAGGGGGGGGGAGGGTACTGGGAGGGGATAACGGCGGGAGGGAGGAAAATAGAGGAGGAAAAGCAAGAGAGAAAAGGAGAGACAGAAAACCCGACACAGCGGGGCCGGTAGAAGAAGAACAGACAGGCGCTGAGGGGAAAAAGCAGGGGTCTGGGGGCGGGGCGGCAGGAACAATGGTAGAAAAGAGGGAGGGGGAGAAAAGAGGCGAAAGGAGAGGGAGAACACGAGAAAAGGGGAGGAGAGGAACGGAGCGGGAAAGAAAAGGGGAGAGAAAGTAAGAGGACGCGAGAAAAGAAAAAAAAGAAGGGGAAGAAGAAAGAGAGAAGAAGGGAGGAAAACAAAAAGAAGAACAGCGAGAGAAAGGAGGAAGACTGCAGAGATCAAGGCAAGAAATTACAAAAAACACACAACACGCAAAATAATATAAATCTAAAAAAATAGAACAGGTAGGTTATATCTGTTTTCGACAGAGATTTTATATATTAAAATCATTATGATAAAATGTTGGAACGGATCATATATAGATAATAATGAGCCATAATAATAATAATTCAATAATGGAATAATAATAATAATAAGTCAGGATGAAATATAAGATTCCATAAATAATAATAAGCTAACTTGTCAATACGCTCAATAATAAATATAAAGCTGTTAACCTCTAAAGTGCAAAATCTTGCCAGCAGGATAATAAATAAATAATAATAATGTTTACAAATTTTTAATCATTCTTTAGAACTAGTTTTTGCAATTAATAATTAATGGTTATATAAATAAAGGCTTGACACAAATTAAGGACTAGTTGACAAAGGAAAGTTAGTATTCGTGCATCGTAAAGGTCAGTAACATCAATCTTATAGATAAAAATAGGATAGATAGTAAAGAGAAATAAAGTTGGAAGTGGAGAGCTCCTCTTGAGAAATAGACTGACTACAACATAAGACAGAAAAGTATATGGTGGTGCAGCGCCGAGTAGTGTCATTTTTATATATACCAACCTCAAATGTCTATCAGCAATATATTATTCATGGCTGACAACCCCAAGAATACACAAACAGTTTAATAGAGTGCGAGATTAATCAGGTTAAACTCTCTACGTTTAGACCTCACCTCGCTCATGCATCATATACACGGTAATATTATAGCTCTCATATAAGAAGTGATATAAAGTATGAGAGTGTAGCTCACTCACATAAGATAAATAAAATAGGTGAGAGAGGCAAAGGCTAACTAATAAGGGTACATGATAAATAGCTACTAAGTAAGTTAATGTGTAAGCATATTTAAATATATAATATAGGTAAATATATAAGCTCTACAAGAGTACAGGTATAGTTACTCACCCCAGTACGAATATATGGAACCGTAGGTTATAATATAACGAGTACATACCCAAACACTAATAATATATAGATAGTTGAGTTACGGTTAGCAAGTTGCATAAAAACGATTATTGTACTCTCAAGACATAAAGAAAAAAACTTCAGAAAAAAAACAAGCAATTATCGAATTTTAGTTTTTTTTTTAACCTCTTAATAAACTTTACTCAATGTTATGTAGTGAATTTGTGTTATTATCGTTAACTAGCTTAATCATATAATAGCTCACTACTAATTTGTGTTGACGTAAAGTCAATTTTGCCACATAATTGTACTGAACTAAGTAACGTTTTTCAAAAAGTGTGTGTCTGTTAACAAATTAGACTAGAACCATCGTCTTTTTCTTAAACTTACAAGTTATTTTCAGCTCGATTCCAAATTAAATCTTTAACTGACTAAACCTTTTGATATGGATAAATATAGATATAGAGGAATCTTGTTTTACTTCTACTATAGATTTTTTTACTACTCGCACTCAGCTACCAAAAGACTATTATCTCACGTTAACACGCAAATTAAATGGCAGTCATTCCTAATAGATACAGTTATAAAGAATAGTATAAGACGATGACTAGTATACGCGGGTTACTCACTAGTTATATACTGATCGATACTTCTAACAAGAGATGCGGGTAAATATGGAGTAATGTATATATAGACCTAGTAGGTCACATGCACTATAGTAATACTATATAGGTATATAGGTGAATATGTATATATTAAGTGGTATGAGGATTAAATAGAACTAATTATAAATAATGCATAAGTAATATATATATTAGAGGAGGTGTTTGACATCGTCTAATCCGCATCCGCAAACCAAATCTCTTGAGAATTCCGCATTCCCAACACTTCGAACGACATCCGCTCATTGCGCACTTAAATTTGCATGAGGATGCGGAGAGAGAGAGAGGAAGAAGAAGTAGATGGAGATAGAAGAGATTGACTCATATAACTAATCTAATAGTAGGGAATATTAAAGGTTGCTACTGCGGTGACTTTAAGACTAACCCGGTAAAACTAGTAATATAATAGAGAACTATGTACATCATGATAGAGTATGTAAACTATTAACCCTAAGTATAACCAGGAAAAATAATAGATATTCTACACACTAAGATACTCACTCCATGATTAATAGATCATATAATATGAATTCCACTTATAATATGATTGAATTAAGAGAATATATCTACAGTTTCACAAGGATATACTTCAATAATAATCAGTGTGCCTGTTTATTATATTAACTTATATTTCGTGTTATTATATTAGTTATACAATAGAAAATGTGATGATCTTTGCTTTAAGTAATTCAAAGTAACATTCATTGTTGTTGCCAAGTGCTTGCAATGCAAGCAATAATATTTAGCTCAGCTTGTCTCCATTTACGATGATAGCCTACATCATTCTGGCGCAGAAAGTGCAGAAACCACACCTTATATATTTATAAGTATTCAGATACCAACCTCCTTACCCATAATTGAGTATATAGAAATATTAATGACTTCATAGAATTATAGTGACATAACTCTTTTTGTAGGCCACACGTCAGCTGCATAAGTATACGGTATGGGGAAAAGTAGGAATGTTGTGGATGCAAGAGAGCAGAGATTAGGGAATAATTCTTCCTGATCCTGGAAAACTTTTCAAAATGTGTCGAGTTGAAAGGCCAAAACTCGCTATAGTATAGTATCATAATGTTATTCACTCCTCATTATTATCATCAGTCGCCATTACCTAAGCGTGAGCCTCAAGTATTAGGTGAGTATATATATATAATAATATACTCAGTAGTGTCTACATGATAAGTGATAAAATAAAGGTACTATAGGTAGTAATTATAGTATATAATATAAAGGTAGTGAGTATGACTTTACCCGAATATATATATTAAGTATATGACCTATAAATTAGTGAGATACTCACTCCACTCTAGTTGTGCTGACTCCGCATCGCGTGAGATCGAAATAAAAAGAACCACCTCTTGACCATCGCGGCAACACCTCCAGCAAGATGTACGACACTTCAGCAATCTCCGCCACACTCAGCGTCGTATGTTCCAAATTATGAGGCATCGATACTCATCACACTACAAATATATCATATATGATCATATAAGCCAAATATGATATATATACTTAGTTAGTGAGTACATAATAATCAAATAAAATTATAAAATCACTAGTATAGGATTTAGCTTATATATAAATACTCTAGGTCCATATATACTACCGGAATGAGTATAAGTAACAATAATTTATCATATATAATAATAGTACCTATAGTAAGTCATGCTACTCATATTGCTAGAGGTATATAAATGTACCGGTATGCTATAACGTCTAGTGGTGAAGGAGCAGTAATGTACTCAGCTATATATATATAATAATAAACTATGGTAAAGTATATAAATATATAATATATTAATATATCACTGATAACGACTGAATTATTATAGTAAATGAATAATCATATCGTAACCTAGGCCAGACTGTATAGCTAAGGCCGAGTCAATACCGTAGATATTACTAGCCTATATAATAGTCTAGTATAACTTAAATAACTAAATAGTATACCCTGAGATATATATTTAGAAAGATACCACCTCAATCAGACTAGGTATCAGATATATATATATAATTAATGGATAATTCCGCAATGAGAGAAAAGAATAGACCGAGTTTCGCTTTCGAGCCAAGGCAATAAAGCAAAAAGAACAAAGAAATATTAATAAAAAAAAAAAAAATATTTGGTATAGAAAATAAAGATAGAAAGAAAGGCATAAGTCAGAAAGCGGATCTTACTTGATTAGATGCTCTCCCAAGTCTAGTGAGGTCATCGTCGAAGTATAGATGGTTTACCGGTAACCGTCCAGGAATAAGTAATGCAATAAATCGATGGAACTCATATTGCATGAAACATCTCAGCTAATTTACAATTCCATCATCTTCACTACTCTCATCCTACTCTACTCTCTCCTCTCATCTCTCTCCTCTCATTGCTCTCTCCTCTCATCCATATCTAACAATCTCTCTCTCCTCTCTCTCTCTCTCTCTCTCTCTCTCTCTCTCTCTCTCTACTACTCTCTGGCCGTACTCACTGGCGTCTCTCTCTCTTAACTCTCTCTCTCTACGGTGATCCTCGTCTAACATCATAACATCCTCATACTCTCTGCCTCCTAACTTCAAGCCAGCCGCCATGACTGATCCTCTTCATCCTCTCTCGTGCTCTAACTCCTACTCTCTGCGGTCTCTCATCTCTCTCTGCATCTCTCTCTCTCTCTCTCTCTCTCTACTTCCTGCTCTCTCTCTCATCTACTCGACTCTCTCTCTCTCGTCTCTCTCTCCTCTTCTCTCTCCTCTCTCCTCTCTCTCTCTCTCTCTCTCTCTCTCTCTCTCTCTCTCTCTCTCTCTCTCTCTCCTCTCTCTCTCTCTCTCTCTCTCTCTCTCTTCTCCTCTCTCTCTCTCTCTCTCTCTCTCTCTCTCTCTCTCTCTCTCTCTCTCTCTCTCACACCAAAAAAAAAATCCATCGTTATTTTATAGAGCTTTAGAGTTTCGTAGTATTAATATTTTTAAATTCAGTCATTCAAACTAAATAAGTGTTTTAGTATTAAGGTATATATAAAATATTATTAAAAAGGATTGATAAATCCAAAAAAAGATATAAACCAGAAAAATTAGAAAATATGCTTTTTGTATAGTGTTGGAGCGATATCAGTACTTTAGTAAAGTACACTGACATGACTTGGAAAAGTATAAACAGACAAAATGGCCATTCCCAAGTAACATAAGTATGTATATATATATATATATATAGTATATAATATATATATATATATATATATATATATATAGTTAATATAAATATATAATATATATATATATATATAGTATATATATATATAATATATATATATAATATATATATATATATAATAATATTATATATATATAAATATATTTATATATTATATATATATTATATATACTATATATATAATATATATATGAAGGAAAAGAAGTAAATGCTCAATTATAAGAAAAAAAAGGAGCATCATTTATTGCATTTTCTTGACCAACTCCTTATTTGAGACCCATTCCTATTCGATGTCGCAGAGCCTACGAGAAGAGGACTGGCATCGTTCAGATGGGATTTTGGCACTCTAATGTGCGACCTCGCCTTATAGAAGGGATGGATGGGGTCGAGGTGGGCCGGGGGGTAGTTGAGGGGGTGGAGGGGGAGATAACTTCAAACGACCCAAAACGCCAAATCGCCTTCTTTTTACGACCGATTTCGAGACTCTCTTTATACGAGATCGGGGCTTAAAAACTCTATGATCTTCAAAGCCTTTAAATATCGCTTACACCATATTTTGTGTGTGTATATTTTATATATATATATATATATATATTATATATATATTATAATATATATACTATATATATATATATATATATATATAATAGATATATATATATTTATTATATTATATATATATATAAATATTATATAGACCTTCTTTATGTTTTTGTGACTGTCTGTTTTTGATTTTTTTTTTTTTTTTTTTTTTATATATTTCTAGTATAATGATCCTAACAGTCAATTTAAGGGGTTGACGGACATGATTCAATAATATATAGGACCAGTTACGTTTTACGACTCCGTCAGTTTTTAATTTTTTTTTTTTTTAAACTAAAGGAATTACCCAAGGGTAAACCGCAAAGATGGCAGGAGTCGGGGTCTCTCGGCCTTCCGGGGGAACGACAGGGTAGGACTATTTCCCCCCCCCCCCCCGGCGGGGGCCCCCGGACCCCCCCCCCCTTGGTTTTTGGGTGTCGGGGGGGTTCCTCCCCCCCCCCCCCTACGGGGTATGGAAAACGTCCCCCCTCTGTCCCCCGTCGGCTCGAGCCCCCTAATTTTTTTTTTTATTTTTTTTACATTTTTGTAATAAGCTTTACACGCTGATTCCAAATATGTAATTGGTTTTTCTGTAAGTGTCATACTTTTCGAGATATTTCATTTATGAAAAAAAATTTTTTTTTTTTTTTTTTCTTTTTACATTTTTAGTAATAAGCTTTACTACGCTGATTTCAAATATGTAATTGGTTTTTTCTGTAGGTGTCGTTACTTTTTTGAGATATTTCATTTTTTTTAAATTTTATTTTTATATAAATATATTTTTAAAATATTATTTAAAATATTTCGAACTTTTGAATCATGTTTTTCACCACTGAAATTCATTGTTAGTATCATATACTAGCAATATGTTAAAAAAAAAAAAAAAAAAATCAAAACTGACGGAGTCTTAAAACATAACAGGGCCTATATATTATATATATATATATATATATATTATATATATATATATATATATATATATATATATATATATATATATAGTTTCTGTTATTTATATCGACATACATAAGTATATGATATATATATATATATATAACTGAACAAATCTTGACACAAACGAAGGAACCCTTTGCCTGTACTGCAAGAGAAGTATGTGGATGTGAAAAAGTAGGAAGTAAAAATCTCCCCAGTGAATGGTGCAACGAAGAGGTTAAAAATAATAAAGAGTCATGGTTGAATGTGCTAAAAGCAAATGATGAGGTCTCAAAAGAAAGATGTTTGGAATTATATAAGGAGGAAAAATGAGGTAAATTAACAGTTTGGAATAAGGATAAATGGGGACTTACAAGGGAATAGGAAGCTTTTCTGGAAGGAAGTGCGAAAGGTTAAGAATGAGAGTAAGGGGAATCTGCATAGTAAAATGAATAGGAATGATGCATTCGTAACTGATGAAATGGATGTGAGAAGAGTGTTTACTGAACACTTCGAAAATCTGCATAACATTGGCAGTGATGAAGAGGTGATTGTGAATGTGTGTGGGTTTGATAGTGCAAGAAGGAATAAGTATTTTGGGGATGAGGTAATGGGAAGGGTGAGAGAGTTGAAGAATGGTAAATCTGCAGGCATATTTAGAAAATATGGTTAAATGATCAAGAATGGAGGCGAGATGGTGAATGAATGGATTTAGAAGTTGTGTAACAAAGCAT
>JABUQX010119803.1:0-24860 GCA_015478945.1 Trachelipus rathkii | reverse complement strand
AGTTACTTTACACTCACCACACAGATTTACTACACACTGTCAGATTACTTTACACTTTCACACGATTTAACTTACACTTATTACCACCAACATTCACTATGACACTTATACACCCATTCACTATGACACTTACATTTACACATAGACACTTACATTTACACTTATTCACACGTACAAACACACGACCAACCCTTTGGTCTTCCATGGGTCAATTTTGGCCCACCCAAATTTTAGGCCATCCCTAATTTTTCGGCAGCCCTAATTTTTCGCCCAACCCTTTTGTATTCTACGGTACAATTTTGATGCCTCAGCATTATTGATGATGCCCCAACTTTGATGCCTCAACTTTAATGGCTCCCAATCACCGTAAGGAGTCTAGTGATGCTTCTATTAGTGTTCTATGAGTATTAGATGAGTGCCAGGTGAGTGCCAGGTGAGTGCCAAGTGAGTGACCAATGAGTGCCAATGGAGTGCCAAGTGCAGCCAATGAGTGCAGTGAGTGGCCACATAGTGCAAGTGAGTGCCACCATAGTGCAACTGAGTGCCACTTTTTTCAAGCCTTTTCTAGCCTCCCCTGAGCCTAGAATAGCCCTAATATGGGTGTCTACCCCTAGGTAATAAGGTATGAGGAATCGAATGGTGTATATTACAATCTGCTAGAATGCTTCCTACTATGAGTTAGTATTTTTATAACACTTATAAGCACTTACACTCTCCATAGACACTTACATTAAACCGTATACACTTACACTCACACCCACACACAGGTACACTTACACTTACACTCACACACTCGATATTTTGATGCCTCAGCATTAATGCCTCAGCAATGATGCCTCAGCACTTAATGCCTCAAGCATTTGATTGCCTCGCATTAATGCTCGCATTGATGCTCAGCATTATGCCTCAGCATTGATGCTCAACTTTGAAGGTCATCTTTGATGACTCATCTTTGATGACGTCATCTTTGATACCATCTATATTGATGATTCATCTTGATGGAACATCTTGATGGCTCATCTCTTCCCTACATCAAAGAACAGAGTTAATATTAATGTCTGCCCCCTAGTTCATAAGCGTGCCATCAGGCCGCAGCATGATCTCTCCGCGT
This sequence comes from Trachelipus rathkii, assembly GCA_015478945.1. Lineage (NCBI taxonomy): Eukaryota > Metazoa > Arthropoda > Malacostraca > Isopoda > Trachelipodidae > Trachelipus > Trachelipus rathkii. The sequence goes on along the minus strand of JABUQX010119803.1, from coordinate 23,749 downwards.
GAAGTCCCACGAACCCGTACCCGCAGGTGCGACCCGCCGCGCGAATGAAAAATATATATACTATAAGTCATTTATTTTTATTTCATACTTAAACATTTTTTATTAAAAACATTTTCGCGAACCTAAAACTGTAACTCATTACAGACCTATTATTTAACACATATATTTATTAACATTATTTTTTACTTAATATTTTACTTAATACTTTTTAATTTATAAATTTTTAAAAATTGCATGTAAGAAGAAAAAAAACCAGAGTGCCTGATATATAAACATTTTATTTTACTACAATTGTACGAAATTTTATTAAAAACATATACTTTACAGACCTTAAAGCAGTAAATCAGTAAATCAATAGAGGTGTTACCTAACACCTAGGGGGGATTAGTATGCTTTTGTTTTACTGTTTTACTGCTTTAACTTATGTTTTACTGCTTTAACTCATATGTTTTACTGCTTTAGCTTATATGTTTTACTGCTTTAACTCACATATTTATTAACATTACATACCTTAAAGCAGTAAATCCGAGTAAATCAATAGAGGTGTTACTACCTAACTAGAAGGGATTAGTATGCTTTTGTTTTACTGCTTTACTGCTTTAACTCATGTTTTACTGCTTTAACTCATGTTTTACTGCTTTAACTCATATGTTTTACTGCTTTAACTCATATATTTATTAACATTACATACCTTAAAGCAGTAAATCAGTAAATCAGTAAATTTGACTTAACACCAAGGGGGATTAGTATGCTTGTTGTTTTACTGCTTTACTGCTTTAACTCATGTTTTACTGCTTTAACTCATGTTTTACTGCTTTAACTTTCTGCTTTACTGCTTTAACTTTCTGCTTTACTGTTTTAACTTTCTGCTTTACTGCTTTAACTCATATATTTATTAACATTATGTTTTTTATTTTGTTTTAATACTTTTTATTTATTTTTATTATTATTTTTATTTATTTTTATTATTATTTTTATTATTTTTATTATTTTATTTTTATTATTTTTATTATACTTAGTGTTATTTACTTCATGCCTATTGTTATTATTATTTAGAACACACATACACACACACACACACACACACACACACACACACACACACACACACACACACACACACTTACACTTATACACACATTCACTATGACACTTATACACACATTCACTATGACACTTACATTTATCCATAGACACTTACATTTACACTTACACTCACACACAGATTTACTTACACTCACACAGATTTACTTACACACATTCACTATGACACTTACATTTATCCATAGACACTTACATTTATCCATAGACACTTACATTTACACTTACACTCACACACAGATTTACTTACACTCACACAGATTTACTTACACTAACACACATTTCTTACACACACACACACACAGATATTACTTACACTCGCACACAGATTTACACACACACACACACACACACACACACACACACACACACACACACACACGCACACTCACTTACACATATAACGTATAATTTATTAAAACATTTTATGTTTTAATTAAACACGTACATTTATATTACTCATTCAAATATAACTAAAATTATTTCAAAGTTTCTTAAAACTTCTATAATAAATCAATCATTATCTTTGAACAAAGAATTTATTATTAACTGTTAATACTTTTTGTTTATAAATTTTATAACTATCAAGTTTTAAAATAACTTTTACTAAAATTTTATGGAAATTTTATTAAAAACATAATTTTACGTACCTTAAAGCAATAAATCAGTAAATCAGTAAGGCCAGCCCATAGCGCCCCTCTACATCAAGCTATGCCACGTTTTGTTCTATTGACTTACTGCTTTACATCATCTTAAGCCATGTAATAAGTATAAAATAACAAAATAAGTCTGCTAATATAACATGTATTTTATTAAAAATCATTCTAAGTTTTTATTTAAAATAACAATTATTCACTTACATTATATTATTCACTCGATGTTAAATTAAAAATTATTCAAAGTTTTTTAAATAATGTCGGGTTTTCTTTATTATTATTATTATTTATTATCTATGTACATTGACAAACCATCACGAGAAAACCCAACAACCCGCACTCCTTACAGATACGAAACTGACTTCTCTCTGTAAAATGTTGTGAAATAACTACTTTAGGTCTAAATTAGGATAATCCTTTTTGTAACCGGGGCGATTTAAGCCTAATTCCAGGTCAAAATATATTTCAAACTGACCTTTTTCTGTAAAATGTGGTGCAATAAATACGTTAGGCCTAAATTTAGGCCTAAATTTAGGATAAGCCTTTTTGTAGACGGCTAATTTAATCCTAATACCAGGTCAAAAGGTAATTCCCGTATAGACAAAAAATCATTGTTATTATTATTTTTATAAATATATTTCAACTGAAACATGCTGGAGTCGGTAAGATCCTTTAAGCAAGTAAAAAGGAAATGTTTTCTTTACTTGTGATTGGTCGGGGGTAATCCTTATCTCTATATGAACTCGTATGTGTTTGGTCGAGAATTATTTTATCGTCTTTTGAAAATTAACTTTGCTTCTTAAAACTTGTATTTGAGCAGGTGTTTTTTATTATCTTTTAGACCCAAACTCTTTTTAAAATCAAAGTCATTTTAGCTGTTAAGCGGTGCACAAGTTATCTTGATTTGTATTAAAAGTGTTTTATATTTTTACTAAGTGTATATCATATTTATAAAAAATACTTACATTGAGGAATAATTATTTAATTTCACTAGAATAGATAATAATTTAATTCACTAGTTCATAAGCTAACCACCAGGGTGCCAGCATGAGCCCCACCGCAAAGGCAGCCAACCCCGCACCCTCTGGTGCGTCCCGCCGGTCCCCGCCCGCCGCGTGCTCCCGCAGGCGCAATATTCCGCTTCCGCCCGCCGCGTGCGCCCGCAGGCGCAATATTTCCGCGTATCCGCCCGCCGCGTGCGCCCGCAGGCGCAATATTCCCGCGCGAATTATTATTTAGAACACACATAACACACACACTCAACATTACACACCACACAACACACAACACACACACACAACCACACGCCCACTCACTATACGACATATAACGTATAATTTTATTAAAACAATTTATTTTTATTTTTATTATTATACTTAGTGTTATTTACTTCATGCTATTGTTATTATTTATTTAGAACACACATACACACACACACACACACGCACACACTATACACACACACACACACACACCCACACCACACGCACACTCACTTACCACATTATAGCGTATTAAATTTATTAAAACATTTTATTTTTATTTTATTATTATACTTAGTGTTATTTACGTCATGCCTATTGTTATTATTATTTAGAACACATATGCACACACACGCACACACACACACACCCCCACACACATACACACTTACACATACGCACCCACCCACTCGATATTTTGATCCCCCAACTTTGATGCCTCAGCTTTGATGCCTCAACGTTGATGCCTCAAGTTTTGAGTGCCTCAACTTTTGATGCCCTACACACACACTCGATATCTTATTACCTCAGCTTTTGATGCCTCTAAGCTTTGATGCCTCAACTTTAATAACTTAGCTTTGGTACCTCAGCTTTGTTGGTTCATCTTTGATGACTCATCTTTGATGACGTCATCTTTGATACCACCTATATTGATGATTCAATGTGTGTGTGTGTGTGTGTGTATGTGTGCGTGTGTGTGTGTATGTGTGTTCTAAATAATAATTCGCGCGGGAATATTGCGCCTGCGGGCGCACGTGGCGGGCGGATACGCGGAAATATTGCGCCTGCGGGCGCACGCGGCGGGCGGGGGACGCGGCGGGGACCGCACCAGCGGGTTGCGGGGTTGGCTGCTTTTGCGGGTGGGGCTCATGCTGAGCCCTGGTGGTAGCTTATGAACTAGTGAATTAATTATTATCTATTCTATCCAAATCAATAATTATTCTCAATGTAAGTATTTATTATAATATGATTTACACTTAGTAAAAATAAAACATTTTAATTACAAATCAGATACTTGTGCACCGCTTAACAGCTAAAATGACTATGATTTTAAAATGAGTTTTGGGTTCTAAAAGATAATTAAAACACAACCTGCTCCAAATACAAGTTTAAAGAAACCAAAGTTAATTTTCAAAAGCGATAAAATTAATTCTGACCAATCACATACGAGGTTCATATAGAGATAAGGGATTACCCCGACCAATCACAAGTAAGGGAAACATTTCCTTTTTACCTGCTTAAAGGATTTTACCGATCCAGCATTGTTTTCAGTTGAAAGTTATATTTATAAAAATAATAATAAACAATGATTCTTGTCTATACGGAATTACCTTTTGACCTGTATTAGGATTAAAATTAGCCGTCTACAAAAGGCATTATCCAAATTTAGGCCTAAATTTAGGCCTACCGTATTTATTGCACCACATTTTACAGAAAAAGGTCATTTGGAAATATATTTTGACCTGGAATTAGGCTAAAATCGCCCCGGGTTACAAAAAGGATTATCCTAAATTTAGGCCAAAAGTAGTTATTTCAACACATTTACAGAGAGAGGTCAGTTTTCGTATCTGTAAGGAGTGCGGGTTGTTGCTGTTTCTCGTGATGGATTGTCAATGTTCACATAGATAATAAAATAATAATAATAAAGAAAAACCGGATTATTTAAAAAACTTTGAAATATTTTAGTTAACATCGAGTGAATAATATAATGTAAGTGAATAAATTGTTATTTTTAAATAAAAACTTAGAATGATTTTTAATAAAATACATGTTATGTTAGCAGAGAAGACTTATTTTGTTATATACTTATTACATGGTAAAGATGATTGTAAAGCGTAAGCTCATAGACAAAACCGTGGCATAGCTTGATGTAGAGGGCGCTAGGGCTGGCCTTACTGATTTTACTGATTTATTGCTTTAAGGTACCGTAAAATATATGTTTTTTACTAAAATATCATACAATTTTAGTAAAAGTTATTTTAAAACTTGGTAGTTTTTAAAATTTATAAACAAAAAGTTATTAACAGTTAATAATAAATTCTTTGTTCAAAGATAATGATTTGTTATATAGAAGTTTTAAGAAACTTGAAATAATTTTGTATATTTGAATGAGTAATATAATGTACGTGTTTAATTTTAAACATAAAATGTTTTAATAAATTATACGTTATATGTGTAAGTGGGTGTGCGTGTGTGAGTGTTGTGTGTGTGTGTGTGTGTGTGTGTAAATCTGTGTGCGAGTGTAAGTAAATCTGTGTGTGTGTGTGTGTTGCAAGTAAAATCTGTGTGTGAGTTAAGTAATCTGTAGGTGTGAGTGTAAGTTAAATCTGTGTTGTAGTTGTAAGTGTAAATGTAAGTGTCTATGGATAAATGTAAGTGTCTTGGATAAATGTAAGTGTCATAGTGATTGTGTGTATAATAAATCTGTGTATGAGTGTAAGTAAATCTGTGTGTGAGTGTAATGTGTAAATGTAAGTGACTATGGGTTTAAATGTAAGTGTCATAGTGAATGTGTGTATAAGTGTCCTAGGGAATGTGTGTATAAGTGTAAGTGTGTGATGGTGTGTGTGGTGTGTGTGTGTGTGCGTGTGTGTATGTGTGTTCTAAATAATAATAACAATATGGCATGAAGTAAATAACACTAAGTATAATAAAAATAATAAAAATAAAAATAATAAAAATAAATAAAAATATAATAAAAATTAAATAAAATAAATAATAAAAATAAATAAAAAGTATTAAAACAAAATAAAAAACTTAATGTTAATAATATATGAGTTAAAGCAGTAAGCAGAAAGTTAAAACAGTTAAAGCAGAAAGTTAAAGCAGTAAAGCAGAAGTTAAGCAGTAAACATTGAGTTGAAAGGCAGTTAAAAACATGAGTTAAAGAGTTAAAGCAGTAAAACAAAAGCATACTAATCCCCCCCGGTGGTGTTAGGTAAACACCTCTATTAATTACTGATTACTGCTTAAGGTATGTAATGTTAAATGAATATGTGAGTTAAAGCATAAACATATGAGTTAAAGCAGTTAAACATGAGTTAAAGCAGTAAAACACGTGAGTTAAAGCAGTAAAGCAGGTAGTTAAAGCAAAGCATATTAATCCCCCCTAGGTGTTAGGTAACACCTCTATTGATTTACTGATTTACTGCTTTAAGGTATGTAATGTTAATAAATATGTGAGTTAAAGCAGTAAAACATATAAGCTTAAGCAGTAAAACATGAGTTAAAGCAGTAAAACATGAGTTAAAACAGTAAAGCAGTAAAACAAAAGCATACTAATCCCCCCTAGGTGTTCAGGTAACACTCTATTGATTTACTGATTTATGCTTTAAGGTCTGTTAAAGTCATATTTTAATAAAAATTTGTACAATATGTAGTAAATAAAATGTTATATATATCAGGCACTCTGGTTTTTTTTTCTTCTTACATGCAATTTTTAAAAATTTTATAAATTAAAAAGTACTAAGTAAAAGTATTAAGTAAAAATAATGTTATAAATAAATGTGTTAAATAATAGGTCTGTAATGAGTTCAGTTTTAGGTTCCCGAAAATGTTTTTAATAAAAAATGTTTTAAGTATGAATAAAATTGAATGACTTATATTATATATATTTTTCATTCGCGCGGCGGGTCGCACCTGCGGGTTCGGGGCCTCCATCCTTTGCGGGGAGAGATCATGCTTGCGGCACTGATGGCACGCTTATGAATAGGGGGCAGAACAATAATATTAACTCTGTTCTTTGATGTTAGGGAAGAGATGAGCCATCAAAGATGATCCATCAAAGATGAATTCATCAATATAGATGGTATCAAAGATGGACGTCATCAAAGATGAGTCATCAAAGATGAGTCATCAAAGATGAACTTTCAAAGTTGGGCATCAATGGTGAGGCATTAATGCTGAGGCATCAATGGTGAGGCATTAATGCTGAGCATCAATGGCTGAGGCAATTGCTGAGGCATCATTGCTGAGGCATTAATGCGAGGCATCAAAATATCGGGTGTGTGAGTGTAAGTTAAGTGTACCTGTGTGTGGGTGTGAGTGTAAGTGTATTTGGGGCTATTGTAAGTGTCTATGGCGAGTGTAAGTGCTTATAAGTGTTATAAAAATACTAACTCATAGTAGGAAGCTTCTAGCAGATTGTAATATACAACCATTCGATTCCTCATACCTTATACCTAGGGGTAGACACCCATATTTGGGCTATTCTAGGCTCAGGGAGGCTAGAAAAGGCTTGGAAAAAGAGTGGCACTCAGTGGCACTATGTTGCACTCACTTGGCACTATGTGGCACTCATTGGCACTCATTGACACTTACTTGGCACTCATTGGCACTCATTGGCACTTACTTGGCACTCACCTGGCACTCACCTGGCACTCTTCTAATACTCATAGAACACTAATAGAACACTCCTAGACACTCCTTACGGTGATTGGGAACCATCAAAGTTGAGCCATCAAAGTTGGGGCATCAATAATGCTGAGGCATCAAAATTGTACCGTAGAATACAAAAGGTTGGGCGAAAAATTAGGGCTGCCGAAAAATTAGGGATGGCCTAAAATTTGGGTGGGCAAAATTGACCCATGGAAGACCAAAGGGGTTGGTCGTGTGTTTGTACGTGTGAATAAGTTGTAAATGTAAGTGTCTATAGGTGTAATTGTAAGTGTCATAGTGAATGGGTTGTATAAGTGTCATAGTGAAATGTGTGATATAAGTGAGTAAATCTGTTGTGAGGTGTAAGTAATCTGCGTTGTGTAAGAAATCTGTGTGTGAGTTGTAAGTAAATCTGTTGCGTGTCGTGTGTGTGTGTGTGTGTGTGTGTGGTGTGTGTGTCTGTTGTGTGTGCGGTGTGTTGTGTGTGTGTGTGATGTGTGTGTGTGTGTTAGGTGTGAGAAGAGATAAGATCCATACATGCTTTCAAGTTAGGAAACGAAATATGTGACGGGTGGGGCACGAGTGGGTAAAAAATTTTGGCGTGGGCCAAAAATGGACCCATGGTATATGGCAAGTTTCAAGGCAAATATGATGGTCAAACAAGGTTAAGACATCAAAAACGGGCTAAGACCATAAAGGGTGGCCAAAAATACCGTGGGCAAAAATGCCCATTGGAAGACCAAAGGGTTGTTCGAAAAAATTAGGGTGGGGTACAAACGGTTGCTTACGCACCGTTGGCGCAACCCTTCTTCGAAGGGTTGCAAAAATTAGGGTTGCCAAAAAATTTAGGGTTGCCGAAAAAAATTAAGGTTGCCAAAAAATTAGGGTTGCCAAAAAAATTGGCGTTCTCAAAAAATTTAGGGTGCTCAAAAAAATTAGGGTTCTTCAAAAAATTAGGAGTCTCAAAAAATTAGAGGTTGCAAAAAATACCGTGGGCCAAAATGACCCATGGAAGACCAAAGGCTGGTCGAAAAAATTCAAGCCCAAAAAAGGTAAAGGCCCAAAAAGTAAGGCCCAAAAGGTAAAGGCCCAAAAAAGGTAAAAGGCCCAAAAAGGTCAAAGGCCCAAAAAGGTCAGGGCACAAGTAAAAATTTGGGCTCAAAAAATACGGTTTGCCCAAATTTTAGGGTGGGATAAAAAGAGGTCAAAAAGGTCAAGGTAAGATGGGGGTATAAAGCGGCTTTAGTCCAATATCCTGTCCCTACTATGGTTGGGTACGGGTCTTCTGTAGAATTGAGTCCTACCATCTCCAGATGTGTGGAAATGGGAAGGATGAGGTTTCATCGTGTAAATGTTGGATTGGGGTGTTTTTAGTGCAACCTGTGATAATTCTAAGGGCTGCGTTTTGGGAGATTTGTAGTTTATTTGTGTTTGATTTTGAAATTGCTGGGAACCATGCTGGGGAAGCGTAATTTAAGTTAGTTCTAAGAAGTTGCTTATAGATAGTAGTTAGTGTGTGTTTACTGTCGCTGAAGTTGTGTTGGGAAAGGGTTCGGAGGGTGTTAGTTTTTCGTTGAGTTTGTGGAAGTGTTTGGTCAATATGGGGAAAACGTCATTGGGTTGTCGTTATGTAAGTCCTGGTATTTTTGGGGTTTTGTTTAGTGGGAGGGGGTTATTGTCAGAGTAATAAGGGATTGGGAGGGAGCGATTGATGTCGGTCGGTGGTAATAGGGTGATAGGGACTTAAGGGGGATTGCTTGTCATTCTGTTGGTGAGATTTAACCAGTTGTCTAAGAGGTTGTAGGATTCTTGGGTATGTTGTGTGGCTGTGTTACGTCTGGGTGTTGGGAAAATGAGGCTAATGTCGTCTGCATATGTGATTAGTTTGGTGGAGTGGTGGGATTTGGAGTGGGTAGGTCTGCAGTGAAAAGTTGATAAAAATGGAGAGAGAATGGCTCCCTGTGGGACGCCCGTTTTGTAATTTGTGGAGTGGGAGAGATTGTTTTTGTATAATACATTTGCAAAACGGTTGGTGATGAAATTGGAAAGCCATTTTTTGTCATTTTTTTCTAAAGGGGAATGGAGGATTTTTTGAATTAGGAGGTGTGTGGGGACGGTGTCAAATGCTTTGTCTATGTCTATTGCTGTGAGTATAGATCTATGGGAAGGTGATTGGTTGAAGCCGTTAATGATGTGTTGTGTGAGGGAAGTGAGTGGAGGAAGTAGAGTGGTTGCTTTTAAATCCGTGTTGGAAGTCTGGGAGAGGAATAGATTGGGAAATTTTATTTAATATTAATTTCTCTAGCAATTTACTGATGGAACAAAGCAGAGAAATTGGGCGATAGGAGGAGGGGGAGTTGGGGTCGTTTTTTGGTTGAGTTTAGGGATTATGTATGCTTGTTTCCAGATTGGGGGAATGTAGTTGAGTTGCCAGAATTTATTGAAGATGTCTGTAATTAGGAGGATTGCGTTATCTCCCAAGTGTTTTATGTGCAGGTTGGATATGGAGTCTGGGCCTGATGCTGTTGAATTTTTTAGGGTTTTAATGGTTTCTGTTATCATGATTGTTGTGAATGGAGGTATGGGGTTGAGATCTAGTTTGAGTTTTCTAAGTTGTTTTTTTTGTTTTCCTGTTATCGGGGTGTGTTGGTTTGCGGGAGATCTTAGCGTAATGTTTAGCGAGACTGTCTGATTGTTGTTTAGGGGAGGGGAAGGAGTTGTTAGGTAAAGATGGGGATTCGTGAGATGGTGGGGGGTTGTTTCGTGAATTGTTTAACTTTTTGATGACTTGCCAGGTTTTCTTATTGTCTTTGCGTGAGATGTTTTGTTGGAGGTATTCAGAGAATTTTTTAGTAGTGTTGGTGGTTATGAGGTTAGTGATTTGGGTGTTTAGGTTTGTTATTTGGTTAGAGATGTGGGGGGTATATGGATTGAGTTTTCGATGGGAGTTTCTTTGTTTAATGAGTTGGCTGATGTTCGGGTTTAGTTTGGGATTGTATGATTTTCTGTGTCCCTTGGGTATGTGAAGGTTTGCAGATTTGATAATTGTTTTGTTTAAGTGAGTGATGGAGGTGAGAAGGGATGTTATGTCGTGGATTTGTGTTGGGTTAATGTGAGTTTCAATATAATTAGTATATGCGGGCCAGTTTGCTTTTTTGTAGTTAGTGTATGTAATAGTTTTTTTTTTTTTGGGGGGGGGTTGATGGGGGGAGTTTAGGGAAATAAGAATAGGAAGGTGGTCCGATTGTAGGTCAGTAATGGTGTCCCAAGTAAGTAAGTGGTGAAGAGAGGGGAACAAAATGTGACGTCTGGGGAAGTTGGGGATTGGTTGACTTGGGGAGGATCGGTGGGATCGGGTGGGGAGGTGTTTTGAATTAAGGATATTTAGGGATTTCTAGTTTCGTGTAAGGATATGATTGCCTCGGCGGGTCAGAGGGTTAGTCTACTGTACCAGGCACGTGTGGTGAAGCATTAAAGTCTCCTCCTGTAGGATGAGATTGGGTATGTGGGATAAGGGTTGTTAGGGGGGGAGTGAGTTATTTGGTGGGGGGTGGGAAGTGGGGTTGGCGAATTATAGAGATTGATGATTATTATTAGGTGGTCTTATTCAAGAGGATGGAACAGGATTGGTATTTTATTAGTGCGTTTGGTAATAGCGTGGAGGTGTCGGGGTTGTGTTGTGAAGTAATGTTGTTCTGGAATCAGTGTTATATATATATATATAATTATATATATATATATATATATATATATATATATATATATTATATATATTTATATATATATATATTTATTATATATATATATATTTATATATATAATATATTATATATATATATATATATATATATATAAGGCCGTAGCCAGGGGAGGGTTCAGGGGATTTAAATCCCCTGAAATTATTTAAACTATGAAAAAAAAATTATGAATTGAATCTCTTAATTTTAATCTATTAGAATAATACATATACTAATCAAAGCAAATTAAGAATGCATATTAATAGCAATGAGGAAAATATCTTTATAGTTCGCGAAGATTTCTTAGGTTTAATGGCTGTTGAAAGCACAAAAGGAGAATCTCGAGCCAAGGCAATGCTTCGAAGGTTGAAATAAATAGTGACTTTCTAATTAGGCAACGGCATGATAGTGGAGCATCAAAGAAGAAAATTTTATATAAAAGTGTACAAGCTGTCGAAAATATCCAGCGCCTTACATGTTCAGGGCAGGGTTCAATATTTGCTTCAGCAGCACCCCATTTTAGCCCCCACCTAAAAATGGAAAGAAAATTCTTAATTTTTAGGCAATTTTGATCGAAAAATAAGCAAACCGCAGCATTTTCTGACATTTAAAACGTTTTCAGGTGTTTTTATGTGACTGTAGTAAATTTTTCTGAATTTTCATATTTTGAAAACCAATGTTTTTGACATTTTTCACTTCAACTCCTGCAATTTTTTCGAAATGACTTCAAACTTGAAATATACATAGATGGGTCTATTACCTAGAGAATCCATGAAATAGTTTTTTTATTATTATTATTTTTATTTTTGAAATTTGTGCTCAGCAATGTCGAAATTCAAAACCAACTTTTTTTGTTTTTAAAATGAAAAATTGTGATAATTTTTTTTTCGGCTCATGCGATCAGGATTAAATTTGCAGAACATATATAGCTGGGGAAGATACACATTTTTTTTATTTAGACAATTTCTTTGTATATGCAGTAGCTTTGGATTTGTGCTTGGAACAAATTTAAAAAAAAAAATTTCGGATTTTTTTTTCAGTATGCAAAAAAAATTATCAAAGTAAAAAAGATGTATATCGCCCGACTAAACCAGCCCTAAAAATTTGATGTTGATCGGATGAGTAGAAAAAAATATATATCAATATTTGACTTTTCAAAAAAAAATTTTTTTGAAAAAGTGAAATATTGATATTAATTTTTTTTTCTACTCATCCGATCAACATTAAATTTTCAGAGCTTGTATAGTAGAGCGAGATACATCTTTTTAACTTAGATAATTTTTTTGTATACTCAAAAAATATTTTTTTAAGTTTTCAAAAAAATTTTTTTGAAATTTATTCCAAGAACAAATCCAAAACTGCTGCATATTCAAATAAATTATCTAAATAAAAATGTTTTATCTCCCCCGACTACATATGCTCTGAAAATTTCATCCTGATCGCATGAGAAGATTTTACTACTTTCGTTATTATTCTTATTGAGGAGATCTACCCCCTATCGTTTATAATCTAAAATAGTAAAAAATGAATTAAAATTTATAAATATTAATGTAAAATATTAGGAAAAAATTAAGCAAATCTTAAAGTTAGGTTTTTTATTTTTTCCCCAAAAAAATATAACAAATTCTCGTTTTAGCTCTCACATAGCCGATAGATGGCGCGCGGGAGCTACATACTATAGGAAAAACTTTTATCAATGGCAATAGCTAATTTGTGATAAATTTGTATAGGGTAAATTTTGATATATATATATATATATATATATATATATATATATATATATATATATATATATATATATATATATATATAGATATATATATATATATATATATATATATAAATCTATATATATATATATAAATATGTATATATATATTTTTATATATATATAGTATATATACTATATATATATATATATATAGGTTCTTTTCCCTTTTGAGGAGACAAGGAATATCGATTTACATATCGACTCTTTCGATGATATATTGCTCCCTAATATCGCTAAATTCACTGAAAGCTGACCAGTGTCCAAATTATAATTCCTGAAGTTATTCTTTAAAAACAATTTATATATATATATATATATATATGCTTGTAATTTTTATATATATATATATATATATATATATATATATATATATATATATATATATATATATATATATATATATATATATATATTTTATATTTTAACAAAAAAGAGCTCCATAAAGGGGGTCTTTCTATTTTGAACTATATTATATTTCCATGTGAACGTTCCTATATAACGTTGAAAGTTTTTCTGATATCTCCCACTCTTCGGCAATGACGATTTGATCTGCAATGTTTATAGTGTCTAAATAAACTTAATAATTATAACAATACTATCATATTTATAAATGTTAGTGCTTAGGTTAGGTTAGATTAGGTTAGATTAGGTTAGGTTGGGTTAGGTTAGGTTAGGTTAAGTTAGGTTAGGTTAGGTTAGGTTAGGTTAGGTTAGGTTAGGTTAGGTTAGGTTAGGTTAGTTAGGTTAGGTTAGGTTAATTAGGTTAGGTTAGGTTATATATATCTTTAAAATATGTTTAAATATGTATTCAAAATATGTATTTAAAATAGTATTTGCTTTTACTTTTATTACGCAACAATATATTCGACATCTCTGACATAATTTCTCATGTAGGATTATGTTGTATTCTTGCAGAAAATCTATTAAAACACAATCGTTTTCTATTATCTGGTATTTTAAAAATGTCGTCAAGTTTTATCTTTACGCTTTGAGTTACGCTTTCAAATGGCATTAGGCTTTTAAGCTAGGCTAACAGTAGTCTAAGTCTCAAGAATCGTCAATAAAAATTGTGTATATTTTTAAATTCGAAGTGAAGTTTAAAAAACTGCGAAAAGACCTCTTTTTTACAAATTATAAAAATAATAATGTATATAGAAGGGAATAAAATGCAATTATCCATCTAAAATAATAAATTCAGAATAAATTTCTCAAAAATTTTAAGATAAAAGAAAAATATATATATATATATATATATATATATATATATATATATATATATATATATATATATATATATATATATATATATATATATATATATATATATATATATATATATATATATATATATATATATATTAGGTTTGTGCGGATTGATAATAATTCCTGTAGTTATTTAACATTTAAATTAATAATTAATTTATAAACACCGAATTAATAAGAAATATATTTGTCGCTGAAAGCCGACCCGTGTAGACGCATCGAGGACCCATATAACTATCGAAAAAATCGATATGGCAATCGATATATCTTGTCTCCGCAAAAAAAAAAAGATCTATATATATATATATATATATATATATATATATATATATATATATATATATATATATATATATATATATATATATACAAAAAATATATATATATATATATATATATATATATATATATATATATATATATATATATATATATATGAAAAAATAAATAAATATATATATATATATATATATATATATATATATATATATATATATATATATATATATATATATATATATATATATATATGTATATAAATATATATATATATATATATATATACTATAAATGTATATATATATATATATATATATATATATATATATATATATATATATATATATATATATATATATATATATATATATATATATATATATATATATATATATATATATATATATATAAATATATATATATATATATATATATATATATATATATATATATATATTTATATATATTTTTATATATATATATATAGGCACATTTACATAGACTGACAGATTCGATTTCTATCCGTTGGTTGCCAGATCTTACAAATTTGACCTTCCGACTGTCGTTTTATGCCAAAGAAAATTTATTTTATGATAAACTTATAAAATTATATATATATATATATATATATATATATATATTTATATGCTCTCTCCATACATATATATATATATATATATATACTATATATATATATATATATATATATGGATATAGTTGTATGATTCCAATTATATAGTTATCAGTTGTATGGTCACCACTCGATATGATATCCTATTATCTGGTATGACAACTATATAGCGACGGAGGATGATCAGCAATTCTATAGAACTGGCTATAGGAGGGGAATATAATAATTATCGGTTATCTCTTTAACTTCACTACCTATAACCAGTATTTGGATGTTAAACCGCCTTTTTGCGAGTAACGTTTGGGCGGCTAAGGCTGTGTATGCCGCGGTGTCAGTCTGTTCCACTTCAGGATAAGCCGTCGACTGGTTCGGATGAAGTCCGGCTAAGGCAAAGGCGGCCGTAGGTTGGCGGAGAGGGTATGCTGATCTGCCAAGCTCGTTGGTAAATCGTTGGCTAAACAGGAGGCTGGGTGTTCTTCTGGCCAACTCTGGGACAGTCTGGACAGGACAGAGAGTATAAAATACTCTCTGTAGTTATCTCTAACAGGTAACCTCAGCGGTTACCTGCGAAATTATCTCTTTAGTAGTTAGACTACTTTTAGGTGACAGACTAACTGGAGGATCTCGGAGGTCAAGTGAGCTGCTGTCCCGGAGACCATCCACCGACAGGAGAACCTCTTGAAGATCGTCCAACGGGTCCTTGGTAACCCTGAGGAGGATTCCTAAGCCTCTTGGTAGGCTTCGAGAGAGGGAGAGAAGTAGGGCCAGTCGAAGATCTTGTAGTCCAACTTCTTGTAGAGAGTGAAGCGGTCAACTTCAAAAAGTAAGTGAGGGGTCCAACTTCTTGTAAACTTCTTCCTGGCTTCGTAGGTCGGATCTGATATTTCAGCTTATTGTTCTATATTAGCAAATTATCTCTGTAGTGGTAGCAAAGCGCTACGAATTATCTCTTTAAAGGCTAATAAGACAAAAGCGAAACACCAGATTATTTATTTTTAACGAAAAAGTCGTACAAAGTTATAATAAAAAAAATTACGTAAATAATAATTAAGTTTTTATGTAAATAATATTAATATTTACATTTGACAAATTTATAACTTTTATTTTTATTTTTATTATAATATTTTATACATATTTAAAAAATTATATTTTATGGTCTAACTTTTATAAAAATGGATCATTTTAAATATAATAAAACGAAAAATTGCCGAAACTCCCGATAGATGGCGTTTGCCTTCACTTTCTGAACATAATTGAAAAACCAAAATGGCCTTCATATTTAAAAGTTCATCAATATTGCTTAAATCAAAGTTTTTATAATATATATATATATATATATATATATATATATATATATATATATATATATATATATATATATATATATATATATATATATATATATATATATATATATATATATATATATCAAATATTGATAATATTTATAATATAATATAACAAATGTAATACTTTTAATATACAATTTTTAATTATTAACATCTAAATAATGAAAATAAGTCATTTTTAAATTTAATAGACTTTGTGATATTTCTGTTACTTTTGCTTTTATGGTTCATTCTGGAAGTATTTTCGTTTGGGGAAACTAACTTAAACACTTCACTATATATTTACTTCCCCACCAGAACACGGAGTGGCTTCCATCCTGAAGCGGAACCGGTGCTGAGGGGAACACTTAAAGAAAGGGACTGAGTGGATTCTATCCTGAATCGGACTCTATTAGGGTGTGTATTTCCTTTTTTATTTGATATAATCACTAAAAGGGGCACTGAGTGGCTTCTATCCTAGCTTGAACTCTATTAAGGTGTTTATTTCTTATATTATTATTTTATGTAATCACTAAGAGGGGCACTGAGTGGCTTCTATCCTGAAGCGGACGTGGAGGGTTTCGTCTAGTAAGGGGGGCACTTGGAAGAATAGGGACAGTAGGAATCCTTAGGACATCAGAGACGTCAGGGACATCAGGAACATCGGCGGCGTCAGCGACATCAGGATCATCAGGGTCATCAGGATCATCAGGGACATCAGGATCATCAGGGACATCAGAATCATCAGGATCATCAGGGATATCAGGATCATCAGGGACATCAGGGACATCAGGATCATCAAAGACATCAGGATCATCAGGGACATCGGGATCATCAGGGACACCAGAGACAGTAGGATCATCAGGGACATCAGGATCATCAGGAATCGTTGACGTTACCGTTTCTATAAAAGCAGGTTTTAAACGGCTAATTGAGACTACTGTAGTTTGACCATTCCTGAGTTCTATCTTGAAACAATGTGTCATTCGTTGAAGGACTTTGAAAGGACCACTATAGGGAGCTTCTAAGGGTTTTCTGATCCTATCAGTCCTTAGGAAAACATGAGAACAGGTCTTGAATGCTTTCGAAATATATGAAGAATTGTTGAAGGAGTGAAAAGTAGGAAGGTCTCTAAACTAAAGTCCAATTCTTTCATGAGGGCGATAAATTTCTTCATAAAAGAATCCATTTCTTGTTTGTTGTTAATGTCCATATGACAAAGTGGAGTTTTTCCAGTTACTGCTTCAAATGCGGAATAACCGGAATCGTTTGGAATGCATCTGAGACCAAGTAGAGTGATGGGTAAAGACAGAAGCCAGTTTTCTTTACGTGCCATCAAGGCAGTCTTGAGAGATCGGTGAAACCTTTCTATCTGGGAATTTGTTTGTGGGTGGTAAGAGGTTGTTCGAAGACGATGGAAACCAATCATATGTGACAACTCACTGAAAAACTCGCTTTCGAATTGAGGACCTCTGTCAGAAATCACATAGAGAGGAACACCGAATCTGGATATCCATTGCATAAAAGCATAGGCAACAGACTTTGCTGTAGTGTTAGTAATTGGGAAGGCTTCAGCCCATTTTGTGTTTCGGTCGATGCAGGTGAGTAGATAGCGAAAAACTGGAGAAGATCCACAAAATGCTGAAGGTGAAAAAGGACCCACTATATCTATATGAACTGTTTCGAATCTTGAAGGAATTAATGGAGTGACTGTTGGTTTGGTGTGACGATGGACTTTAGACAGCTGGCACTGCTCACAAGTGCGTACAAAAAGCCTAATGTCACGATCCATACAAGGCCAAAAATATCTTTTCTTGATCAGTCGTAAAGTACCTTTGATACCAGGATGGGACATTTGATGCAACGTATTAAATATTTGAAGGCGAGCTGGCTTCGGAAGAAATGGTCTGGGAAAAGAAGTAGAGGTATCGCACCATATCTTGAGGTTGTTGTCCTGAGGGGGTAATTATGAAGACGATCATGATAGGTCTTGATTTCTTCATCTTTTTCTTGAAGGCGAGCTATTGCAGGCAAATCGACAGCGTCAACTGATACCGAATGAATCCGGGAAAAAGTGTCGGCCACCATGTTGTCTGCTCCTCTGATATAACTTGCTGTAGAAATGTATTCTGTTAGTACTGAGAGATGTCGTTGTTGACGATCACTTTTTGCAGGATTTTTGGAGTAGAAAGCGGAAACAAGAGGTTTGTGATCTGTGCAAAGGGTGACGACTCTTCCTTCTAACATGTGTTTAAAATGAAGGACAGCATAATATGCTGCCAAAAGTTCTCTGTCGAAAGCAGAATATCTTCTTTGGGGATCTGATAACTTCTTGCTGTAGAAGTCAATGGGAACAGGTTGACCATCAATCATCTGGTGTAATGCTGCTCCGATTGAAGTCTGACTGCTGTCAGTTACCAGTTGTAAATGTGAGACATTAGGTAAAGAGAAAGGGAGTGTTAAGGCATTTTGAAGAGCTTCCTTAGTATCTTGAAAAGCTGTTACTTCTTCGGGAGTCCATTCAAGAGATTTATCCTTGGGATGAAACTTAGCTTTTTCAGATAATGGAAAGACGACTTTTGCAAAATTAGGAATAAATCTTCTGTAGTATCCTAACATCCCGAGGTATCTTCGTAGAGATGCTGAATCACACGGTAGAGGAAAGCTTGAGATGGATTCTTTCTTTTCGTTGGGAGGACATAGGCCTTCTGAAGACACGGTGTAGCCGAAAAGAGTAAAGATTAGTTAAATTCACACATTTTCTAAAGAGATTTTAAAACCATTTTCTTGGAGGAGTTTAAAAACTTGTTTCAGATGATTTTCATGTTCAGTTTTGGACGTAGAAAAAATGAGACAATCGTCTAGATAGGTAAACACGAAGGGAAGGTCTCTGAAGATGGAGTCTATTACTCTTTGAAATGTAGCTCCCGCATACTTTAAACCAAAAGGCATAGATAAAAATTCAAAGAGACCAAACGGAGTGATGACTGCTGTTTTCTCTATATCTTCTGGTCGAATGGGGATTTGGTGATATGCTTTTTGAAGGTCAATCTTGGAAAATATGGTAGAGTTATGCAGGCGTTGAGATAGGCTCTGAATGTGTGGAATGGGATATCTATCCTGTTTTGTTATGCTGTTAAGGGCTCTGAAATCTCCACAAGGTCTCCATGTTCCAGGTGTTTTCTTAGGCACGAGGTGTAAAGGAGACGCCCATGCAGATTTACTTGGCCTCACTATTCCACTTTTTAGAAGAATGTCAAATTCAGCTTTTGCAGCTTTTAACTTGTCGTCAGGTAATCGGCGAGCTCTGGCAAAAACTGGGGTTGAATCACCAGTTTCTATGTAGTGTTTTGGTCCATTATCTTTAATTACTAGATTGTTGATGTCTATAGGTGAAATTAAGGACGGAAAATCTTGTAGGAGTGAAGTTATGTCTGTATTTTCACCTTGAAGTTGAGCGGGAAGAGATGGTACTTCCTCAGAGGTTATTTTCAACGGAGCTAGAAGAGTAGTATAAGTATCTTGAAATGTTCTTTGTCCACAGTCAATTAGGAGAACAGAATTGTGAAGAAAATCCATTCCAATAATAGGCATAGTAATTTCTGCTACAATAAATGTCCAGGTGAACTCTCTTCTCAATTCTAGAATACTGATATTTGCCAGAACTTCACCAGGAGGCTGGGTGTTCTTCTGGCCAACTCTGGGACAATCTGGAAGGGACAGAGAGTATAAAATACTCTCTGTAATTATCTCTATGACAGGTAACCTCAGCGGTTACCTGTGAAATTATCTCTTTAGTAGTTAAACTACTTTTTAGGGGGCAGACGAACTGGAGGATCTCGGAGGTCAGGCGAAGATAGCACCATCCACGGAACCCGGAATCAACAGGAGAACCTCTTGAAGATCGTCCAACGGGTCCTTGGTAACCCTGAGGAGGTTTCCTAAGCCTCTTGGTAGGCTTCGAGAGAGGGAGAATAGGGCCAGTCGAAGATCTTGTAATCCAACTTCTTGTTGAGAGACGAGACAGTCCAACTTCTAGTAGAGAGACGAGGGAGTCTAACTTCTTGTAGAAGCTTCTTCTTCCTGGCTTCGTAGGTCCGGATCGATATTTCATCTTATTGTTCTATAATGTGAAATTATCTCTGTAGTGATAGCAAAAGCCTTTAATTATCTTTAAGGCTAATAAGACAAGAGCAAACCTGAATTATTTATTTTAACGAAAAAGTCGTACAAAGTTATAATAAAAAAAATTACATAAATAATAATTAAGTTTTTATACAAATAATATTAATATTTACATTTGACAAATTTATAACTTTTATTTCATTTATTATAATATTTTATACATATTTAAAAAAATAATTATTTTATGGTCTAACTTTTATAAAAATGGATCATTTTAAATATAATAAAACGAAAAATTGCCGAAACTCCCGGTAGATGGCGTTTGCCTTCACTTTCTGAACATAATTGAAAAACCAAAATGGCCTTCATATTTAAAAGTTCATCAATATTGCTTAAATCTAAGTTTTTATAATATATATTTATATATATATATATATATATATATATATATATATATATATATATATATATATATATATATATATATATATATATATATATATATATATATATATATATATATATATATATATATATATATATATATATATATATATATTTATCAAATATTGATAATATTTATAATATAATATAACAAATGTAATACTTTTAATATACAATTTTTAATTATTAACATCTAAATAATGAAAATAAGTCATTTTTAAATTTAATAGACTTTGTGATATTTCTGTTACTTTTGCTTTTATGGTTCATTCGGGCAAATATTTTCGTTTGGGGAAACTATCTTAAACACTTCACTATATATATATATATATATATATGTATATATAAATATATATATATATATATATATATATATATATATATATATATATATATATATATATATATATATATATATATATATATATATATATATATATATATATATTACAATTCTCCCCCCACTCACAGGCTGGGCCCTCTTCAAGGAGAGAACAGAAATAAAAATACCGAAGCCACAGAAAGCCAAGCCTAACACCAAATCTCTCAGATTGTCCGCAGACTTGGGTTTTAAAGAGGGAGGAAGATTAAATACAGTTGGAAAACAGAGAAGATGGCAAGGAGTTCCCACAGAACAGAAGTGGCTGGAAAGAAGGGGGCACCACGAACGAGTCTAGGATTTTCAATGCTCACGCAATCACGAAAAATTCATGCGAGAGCATGGCACTCCTTGTATTGCGAGGGAGACGCAATGGAGGTGGAATGTGAGTGGCCAACTCCTCTGAGCATCTACCTTGTGGTACCTATAGAAAAGAGGTAGTGCGCCAACGTCACGTCACGCAGAGAAAGAGGGTCAAGAGGTTTGAAAGTAGGGGACAGTTAATTAGTCTCTTAGCTTTAGACTCAACTCTATCTAATAGAAGGGGTGGAGCCGGAGCCCCCAGATGTGAGAACAATTACTCCAAACAAGGGTGAATAAGGCTTTTATGCAAAGAGTAACTGTGCAGAAGAGAAAAATTCCCCCAGCTTGAACAGAACTCCCAACTTTGAGGCCACTTTTGAAACTGTTGTGATATCAGGTTTCAAAATATTGTTTATCTTCAGATCAAGAATGTTTCTGTTGTCAACAGGTGAGACGTTAGAACCGGAAAAAAAAGTAGGAAGGTGAGGGGGTGTTTTTGGGGGGGGAGGGGTAATTTTGTTTATTTTAAAAAGTGTTGAATTTCACAAGGTTGTGGTGGCCCGGAAAATCCCATCCAGGTCGGCAAGAATAGAATCAAAAAGAGATCGAGAGGCAACTCTAGATGCAATGAGGGAACAGATTTGAAATGGGTGGAAGAATGAGAGTTGAGTCATCGGCATAAGAGTGAACAGAGTTAAAAGTACAGCTGAGGAGATATCGTTGATGAAAAGTAAGAATAAAGTTGGAGATAAAACAGAACGTGGACACCACAATTAACAGGAAAGGAGGAAGAAGTCGCTCCATCAACGACAGAGCGCTGATATGGAGCGACCAGAGAGAAAACTTGACAGAGTAAAGAGAAGGAGGAAACCCAAGGAGGGCAGAGTAGCGACGCATGCCATACTCGATCAAAAGCCTTTGATATATCGAGGTGCCACCACCCAAGACACCCCATAGTCCTAAGGGCAGAAGACCATAAATCAGTTAGATGGGATAGTATGTCACCAGTTGACCTCGAGCGTCGAAAGCCATACTGATGATCTGAAAGAAGTGTAGGAGAGCCAAGTAGGTTGTCACTTTATTTTAGTGAAAGCACACTTAACCTGTCAAATAATATTTCTGCAACAATTCCGGACAGAATGAAAAATAGCAAGAGAACTGTAGTTTTTCTACGCCTATACACATTGTCTCTCCTGAATGGAGCGAGAACTTTACATCGAACCATGGATTTGTGGAGAAAAGATTTAGGTGAAGAAGATGGAATGAACTCCGCTCATACACTCGACGATTACGGCTACCTTTTCAGCGGTGACCGAAGCGTCCTCAGAGTCAAAACGAAAGATTCACTCCAAGCATAGTTTGCGAAGACCCCCCCCCCCAATTGGAACGATTAAAGTGCCAGAAAGTTCGTTTAGTTCAGGGTGGAGCTACTGGAGAGAAAGAGTTACACTTAAGAGCTACAAGATTGTGGTCAGAGTTACCGATAGGAGGAAAAATGGTGTATTTATATCGAGAAGGAGTAGTTGGTGAAAAATAAATCAAGCGTTTGAAGAATATATATATATATATATATATATATATATATATATATATATATATATATATATATATATATATATATTTATATATAATATATATATATATATATATATATATATATATATTTTTATAACTTTACCATAAAAGTAAATTGTCTTTCGCATAAAAGGAGTCGGAAGGTAAAATTTGTAAGATTTCGCAACCAACGGAAAGAAATTGAATGTATCACTATATATATATATATATATATATATATATATATATATATATATATATATATATATATATATATATATATATATATATATAATCTGTGTCTACCTAACCAAACTTTATCCTAACCTAGAATTAAAACCCCCTAGGACCTAACCTAATGGATCTTGTTAGCCCCAGTAGGACCTAACCTAATGGATCTTGTTAGCCCCCCAGTTGAACCTAATGGATCTTGTTAGCCCCCAAGTAGACCTAACCTAATGTATTTTGTTAGGCCAGACGTACGCCCTAACCTAATGAATTATGATATTTAAAAACCATGTGAAGATATGTATATATAT
>JABUQX010119802.1:10000-17500 GCA_015478945.1 Trachelipus rathkii | reverse complement strand
TATGCTTTCTCGTAGCTACGAGAGCAGCCTATTCAAATCTTTTAGATCCATCTTTAAAAGAATCGATTGACATAAAAGGTAACTGAATTTGGTTAGAAAATATCGGTTTACTATCGAATAAAATATATCGTTCAAATATCGATTAATAGAATCGATATTCAACATTTTAACTGGCCGATCATTGAAATCCTCGTAACTTTATTATTATTATTTTACATTTCACACTTAAATGAGAATTTCTATAAAATAATAATAATAATAATAATAATAATAATAATAATAATAATAATAATAATAATAATAATAATAATAATAATAATAATAATAATAAATTAAAGAATAATTAATAATAATTATAGTTTATTTATTCTTATTTATTATTATCATAATAATAAATTTATTAATAATTAAAAATAATAATAATAATAATAATAATAATAATAATAATAATAATAATAATAATAATAATAATAATAATAATAATAATAATAATAATAATAATAATAATAATAATAATAATTTAAGAAATTTTAAATCATCGTCTTGCAATTTTAACATATTTTTTTTCTATTTTGTCCGAATATCTTTATTTTCAGAAGAAAATTTATTAATGACCATTCTAGAATAAAAATAATTTACAGCCTTTAATATTATACCAATATTTCGGCTTTATACTTAGGCATGATCACGGTTAACTTTAACTATTTATTGATGTAGCTAAAGCAATGTTTACAAATATAAATTTTTATAAAATATAAAAAATTAACATAATAAAATAATATCAATGGAAAAATCAAAAAAACTTGCATTATGTTTGAAAATTCAATTATTATCAGTTATTATTCAATTATTATCATTATTATTATCAATTATTATATATAGTGTTACCTGCAAAATATTTAAAAATTTCAAAAAAACATCAAGCACAAAATGTACGTTATTGCTTACTTTATTATTTAATTTTTAATATTTTGAAATTTACTTTTTGTAAAACGTTTTTAGCTGCATCTTAAATAGTTATTTAAAAGTGCATCTATGATTTGATGTATACAGACGAAATATTGGTATAATATTAAAGGCTTTAACTTCTTTTTATTATAGAATAGTCCTTAATAAATTTTCTTCTGAAAATAAAGAATTATTTAGAAGAATAGAAAGAACTTGCAAAAAGTATGTTAAAATAATAATAATAATAATAATAATAATAATAATAATAATAATAATAATAATAATAATAATAATAATAATAATAATAATAATAATAATAATAATAATAATAATAATAATAATAATTAATAATAATAATAATAATAATAATAATAATAATAATAATTAATAATTAATAATAGTTAATAATAATAATAATTAATAATAATAATAATTAATAATAAATAATAATAATAATAATTAATAATAATAATAATAATAATAATAATATAATAATAATATTAATAATAATAATAATATATAATAATAATAATAATAAATTAAAAATAATAATAAATAATAATGAATAATAATAATAATAATAATAATAATAATAATAATAATAATAATAATAATAATAATAATAATAATAATAATAATGAAAGATTAATAATATTAAAGTTTTAAAATATTTATAAAATAGAATCATAATAATATATAATGAAAAATTTCGAAAGTTTACCTTATATATATTATATATATATTATATATATATATATATATTACTATATATATATATATATATTAATATATATAGTATATATATATATATATATATATATATATATATATATATATATATATATATACTGAAAATGTGTTCAGTTCCTCAGAAACAACTTTTAGAAGAGACTCGTTCACTGAGAGTCCTGCATCCTTCACAATAAACAGAATTTCTTCAGACATTTGTCAAAGTTCGTACTTGATTTTCAAAATTTTGATGTTGGCAACACAGATCCAAATGGAAATCTGTTTAGGAGGAATTGACAGTTACAGGAGAACTAAATAGTAATAGTTTGTTCCTGACGTTTTTATGCGGTTTTAACATAGGAGCCATTAGTGAGTATATATATATATATATATATATATTATATAATATATATATATATATAATATATATATATATATATATAGACATGATATATAATATATATATATATATATATATAATATATATATATATATATAATATATATATTAATATATACATTAGTGTATATATATATATATTATATATATATATATATATATATATATTATATTTATAATATATATATATATATATATATATATATATATATATATAGTATTATTATATATATAATATATATATATATATATATATATATATATATATATATATATATATATATATTTATATATATAAAGGTGGATGGTGTGGTAGAGCTGTTTAATGAAAAACTCACACAAGAATTCGAAGGGACAGAAGAACAAGAAACGGCGGAGGAGAGTTGGAAGACCTTTAAAACAAGAGTAGATCGAATTGCAAGCGAAATACTAGGAAAGAAAAAAGTCGCTGGGGGTAGGAAAAAGAAGACGGCATGGTGGAATGAGGATGTTAAGAACTCAGTGAAGCTCAAAAACAAAGAATATAGGAAATGGATGAAGACGAGAACGGAAGGGAACAGGATAGAATATGTAAACGCAAGAAACCATGCAGAGGATGTAAAAAGAAGAAGTATGGACATTACTTGGAGAAGAATAGGAAGAGAACTGAAAGAGGATACGAAGGGCACGGGAAAACTTTTATATGGAATGGCCAAGAGCATGAGAGGAAATAAAGAACCGGAAATGCATACGGTTCTGAATAAGGAGGGAGAACCTCTTTTAGAGGAAGAGGAGGTGACGGAAAGATGGAGCGAGTATTTCGAGGAATTATTGAACGTAGAGGAAGGGGAGGAGGAAATGGATGAAATACCCCTGAGAGTAAGACAAGAACATGAGGAAATTAGAATGATAGAGATAGAGGAAGTGAAAGAAGCAGTTAAGATACTAAAAAATGGGAAAAGTGCAGGATACGATGGACTGAATAATGAACTATTCAAAACAGGAGAGGGAATAACTAAATGGTTGACAAGATTGTTAAACCAAGTATGGAAAGAAAGAAAAATACCAACAGAATGGAGGAAAGCAGTAATCTGTCCGATACATAAGAAGGGAGATAAAAGAATATGTGGAAATTATAGAGGAATAGTATTGTTGGTGGGGGCGAGTAAAATATATGAGAGGATCTTAGAAAAAAGATTGAGGATGGAGGTCGAGGACAAGATTGGAAAATGGCAGCACGGTTTCAGACCAGGAAAAAGTACTACTGACCTAATATTTTACATGAAGATGCTGACAGAGAAAATCATAGAGTGGAATGAGAAGGCGTATGCTGCATTCATAGACTTGGAAAAGGCATTCGATAGAATAAATAGGGAGAGACTGTGGAGAGTGTTAGAAGATCCGATGTATGCCATACCAGAAAGTCTGATAGCAGCCATTAAAAGTATGTATGAAAATCCAATAAATACGGTTAGAGGAACAGGAAGAGAGAAGTGGTTTGAAGTGAAAACGGGGGTTAGACAGGGAAGTGTACTGTCACCATTGCTCTTTGCACTTTACCTGGACAGCTGCCTTAAAAGGATATGCATAAGGGAAAATAGGGAGCACACTTTGGTTTATGCGGATGATGCGGCAGTGATAACATCAGGAGCTCAAGACCTGCAAGAAGCTGTGAATAGGTGGAATGAGGTACTGAAGTCAATGGGCATGAGAATAAACAGAGAGAAAACGGAAATAATGGTGATTGCAAGAGAGAGGGAAGAGATAGTAGTGAACATAGAAGATATAAGGCTTAAGCAAGTGAATAGATTTAAGTATTTGGGCGTGGTATTTGATGATCAAGGAAGACAAGATGACGAGTTGAAAGGAGAGAATTGGGATACCAACAAAGTGTTAAAATATTATATATAAAACATTCTTGAGGACCTGATATGTTGTATGGATTGCTGAATTGCTGGACAATGAATACGATGCAAAAAAGCAGAATAGAAGCTGCGGAAATGAGGGTACTTAGACTCATTAGAGGAGTATCGTTGAGAGACAGAATGAGGAGCGAGCTGGTGAGGAGAGAACTGGGAGTGGAACCTGTTTTGGAATGCGTGGAGAGAAACCAGTTAAGATGGTTTGGACATGTGAAAAGAATGAGGGAAGGGGAGAGATTGAGAGAGATGATGGATTGGAGACCAGAAGGTAGGAGACCAGCAGGAAGACCGAGGAAGAGATGGATGGATTCGGTGGCAGAGGCTGTACAACGTAGAGGCAAGACGGTAGAGGAAGTAGAGGAGGAAAGAACATTTGAAGATAGAAATCTTTGGAGAAGATTCTGGAGGAGTAGCACCTGACAGGCATACCCTAACAGGATGGATGGTACAAAACAAAATTAAAGGTGAATAAAAATAAAGAATAAATAAGAAGAATAAATATATATAAACTATGGTTTAATATATATATATATATATATAATCAACTATATATATATATTAAAATATATATATATATATATATATATATATATATATATATATATTACTGTAGAAAAGGAAGGTTAAGGAGGTTTTGTTTACCTCCGTCAGGAGGGTTAATAAAACTTTTTGAGTTGAATGAGTCTCCTCGTTGATTTCAGATTTAAAAAAAATTATCTTATTTGCTTGTAATTTCATGACCTGATGGGGGAATTCGTTGTTTGTCCGAAATATCAGCGAAATATTGAATATTGTTTTAAGTTTATTTGAAGTAAATCTGCAATTACTAGAATTTTATTTTCTGTTGGTTTTCTATGGGCAGCTCCTAGGCTACTGGTGTAACCATCCTAAGGAAAAATAAGGCCAATATTAGCACAAACCTGTTACAATGAAATTAGCGATAATTTTACAGAGAGGAGAAAATTTTCACCAGTTACGACAAGACTTGAACCATTTTATTAAAACGGTCATTCAAAAAGCATAATGTGTATTATTTTACCAGATAAACTTGATATGATTTTTGTTATTAATAAACCACCCAGAGAGTAAAAGTTTTCAGTCACCACGTTAGATGACTTAACTGTTTACATAAATTTATTTAGTTTTCCAATAATTTCGATTTAGTTTTCTAAAACTACTAAGCGTTTTAGTTCACTTCTAATATGGTCAGTTTAAACAATTGGTTTAAGTTTTAATTTTCGATTTTTCATAATACTCTCATAATATTTTGAAAACACAGATTCCTTATTTTGAACCTGATCTGGATAACCGTTCTAAGATAATGAAACAGCCACCATTTCTCTATCTTTGGAAACAAAGTGTTGACTATTATTTTTCTTTCTTTTTTCCGCTAATGCATTAATCATCGTCTAACGGTGACGCAGCCGGAGTTCAAGTCCTGACTAGGGTGAATTTTTCATTGTCTTATTATTGTTAATTTCGTCGCAATAGTTGTTTTGTCAATGTTCTCTTTCATTCGCTTTCGTTGGTTGTTCCAGGAACTCATGAACAGAGCGGAAGATTGTCACTTATCTCCAGTGAGTGGGGCGGGGCTTAATGTGGAGTTCTAAATATATTTTTTTTTTACTTTTTTTTGAAGTTAAAGTTTAAAGAAAAACTTCATTACAGAATTGCAAAACATTCTTTTTTATTATTTCATTAAACTTTTTAATTAAGCAGCAAAAACAATTGTAATATAAGTGTCATATAATTTTACAGTTTCATTTTCAATTACAGTTTACTTGAATTTTGATGATAGTAACCCGATAACTTTAACGATGGATTTTGACGATCATCAGTTGAACACCACTAACCAATGGGATATCGAAGTTACGCAGATACCATGTAGTGACACAAATGGTAATTTATGTGTTCTAACTGAAACTCATAGAAGGGATATTTATAGAAAAAGTGTTTTATTAATATATATAAATATATATATTATATATATATATATATATATATATATATATATATATATATATATATATATATATATATATATATATATATATATATATATATATATATATATATATATATAAATATATTATATATATATATATATTACATACTATATATATATATATTTATATATATATTATATATATATATATTATATATATATATATATATATAATATATTATATATATAGATATATATATATAATATATATATATATATTTATATATATATATATATCATCATCATCACCATCATCATCGCTCATCATCATCATCATCATCATCATCATCATCATCATCATCAATCATCATCATCATCATCATCATCATCATCAACATCATCATCATCATCTATTCATCATTCATCATCATTCACATCATCAATCTCATCCACCTTCTGTTCCCCAAGAACTTGCGGTAAGGTGCGTGACATGCAACGGAAGAGAAAAGTAGTAGAAGATATGACACAAGTTCGAAAAGAAAGCCCACCTTACCGCCCCTCTTTATCCTATTTAGGAGAACTCGTCTCGTCAGAAATTCACCCTAGAGCTTCACGGGACCGGCGACGGACCCTGACATGGCGCTCGTTCCATGTGGGTTCATCCTTGTACCAGGTAGGCGTGACAACCAAATCCCTTCACAACACCGCATTTCACTCCTATTATGCCACCACTTTCTTCTCGCCTCTTCCAAACTCATATTTCTTCTCCTCCTGGCATTTCTTACTGATTCATCCAATTTTTTTTCTTCGGTTACTCCAGCCGGTCGATTATCCAGCACACTCGACCACTATACATCCGCTTAACCAACCGACTATCATCCATCCTTATTATATAATATATATATATATATATATTATATATATATATATATATATATATATATATATATATATAATATATATATATATATATATATATATATATATCTATATATATATATATAGTTGTGTGTTGTGTGGTGTGCTGTGTGTGGTGTGTGTCGTGTACGTGTGTGTAGTGTCGTGCGTGTGTGCGTGTGTGTGTGTGCGTGTGTTTGTAGGTATGTGTATGTATTCCCCATTTAAGATGTAAATAAGCAGTTTAACAAAAATGATGCACTTAGGAATATTTCCCTAACTTCTTAATTAAATAGTCCTAAAACTATGATTTAACTTATTGATTTTCATGGTATATTTCATCAGTTGCTACTTATGTCTATTGTAAAATTTTTGTAAAAGTGTAATTTCAATGTACTCTGAGCTTAGTCTGAAAAAGTAACAATGTTACGATGGTATTCCTTCTGAGGGTTTTCAAATTTACTCCTCTGGGTATTTTTTGTAATGTTTCTTCACTGACGGTCAGCTTTTGCGTTTCTTTCCTGATGGAAGAGTATTCTTATTCTTCGCGTCTGCGGTCTGCGTCTGCGTCTGCGTTGAAGCAACAATCATATAAACCTCTGTTTTTTTTTTTTTTACATATTTCGAATCTGTTCTTAGCATGAAAGGGAAGGAAACATTTTAATGGTTTTAATCTTATAT
>JABUQX010119801.1:2500-30701 GCA_015478945.1 Trachelipus rathkii | reverse complement strand
AGTTTTAAGCACTAGAACTATTAAATAGTCAGAAAATAGAAATTCTCAGACGTTTTATCAATGTATCGGTAATTTGGTAAACAAATAATAATAAAATAGAATGGAAAGAATATCTTAATTACCACAAAGGATTTACTCTGAGAAAAACTGTGAGGATACTTTTCGCTGAAAGAAACTTTTCCATAAAATTCATGAATCCTAGGAAAGAACTGCCATGAAGGTTGGCCAAAACTAGGATCATAGCCAGATTCTTCAGATTTTTTCTTTAATGCCCTGTAAAAAAAATAATGAAAGTATGTGCAAGATAAAAACTAAATATTTCTACTATATTTATCAAAAACAAAGACATTTAAATTTTATAATATAAATCCGTTCCTTTGTGACAAAAATGTGATCAAAAGGGAAATTAATTAATTAATAATGCTGTAAGATTTGAATTAATTAAAAACTAACTATTAACACTTGTGACCATTATAAATGCTAAAGCGAAATGTTAATTTTTTTTTACCTGTACTGATTTTTCAGGGTATTTAGTTTAACTTGTATATCTTGAAAAGTGAATGGAATGTTTTTCTTCAAAATTGCTTGCAATTTCTTAGCCATTTCTGTAAAGATTTGTGTCTTTTTCCCTGGGAACTGCAATGCGGGACAGCTCTCTTCCCACACGTCAATCAAAGCAGATATGTCCCTCTTTGTCCATACACTATTATAATTTTCATTTATAGTTAAAATTTTATTATGATCTGTTGTGTTAGTAATAATTTCTTCAGAAGCAGGAAATGGTACTTCTTCAGATGCTGATGACCCATACTGTATTTAAAGATTCAAAACGAGTTAATATCAAAGATAAAATATATAAAACCAGAATGAATATAAAGCTTAAAATTTAAAATTTACAAAAACAACTGATGAAAGCTTAAAGTAAGGAAATTCTTGAATTAATACCGATATATGAGACAACAGAAATTCATGTAAGAAGATATTAATTACCGATGTTAGTGTATGACTACTATCGGAGGCTACTTGAGACACCCATTGAAAATAACCCTCACTTTGAGATGATTCGTCAAAGAAGTTGTGAATTCTTGGAAAGAACCGCCATGTTGGTGGGTTGCAGCCAGGTTTCAGCAGTCGTCTTTTATTTGTACTGAAGGGAGAAGAAAAGTTCAATATACAAAATCATGTATATCATAAGTTAAAAACATATTAACATCTGAAACAGCAAACCAATGTAAATTAATAACGAAATCCTTTAAGAGATTGTAATCATTTTCAACACCAAAATTAAGTTAAAATTTATTTTTTAAATACAATGATTTTTTCTTAATAAACTAAAATTTCAATAACCTGATATATGTTTACGTACTTATACTGTTTCTTCAAGATAATAAGTTTCACTTCAACATCTTTATAGGTAAAAGGAATATCTTTTTTCAAAATTTCTTGCAACCTATGAGCTATTTCAATAAAGATTGGCTTATTTTTTCGTGGTCCCCGTAACTCAGGTAAATACTCTTCCCATAAATTAATTAAAGTGAATATTTCCTCGTCCGCCCAGAATATTCTTTCCCTATATATACTTAAATTTTCATTAATATCTCCTTCCATATTCTCGAAAACTAGTTTTGTTTCAGACACATCGGTTGTATCGTCTGTATTTACCAAACTACTTTCAGAACCTGCTTTTGATGACGAGGACTGCAAAAATCAAATAAAAAACATTTTAACAAATTAGAAATAATAATTTTGACTGTATGAATAAAACATAAATTTCATAACCCAAACATGAATCATTTTAAAAATAGTGCCAGGACCATAATTAAAGGAGGCGGGGGAATGACAAACTCTTGGAAAATACAGCCTCAATCGAATGTTGGCACAACCTTATTTAAGTCTCCTTTTAGCCCGACTAGTTGCAAAACAAAATCCATAATTTACCAAAACTTCATATTAATAAAAAAAATTGATTTTTAATTTTTTTATTCTTTAACCACAACATTATATGGGCACTTCAGGTAATATCTTTAGTTCATGCATGGGAGGATTAAGAATTTTCTAACAAAAAAATTTAATTCCTTGTATTTTAAACAAACCAGAAAGATAATAACTTGAAGACTTTCATTACTCATTCTCCATATTTTTAGTGGGCATGCATAATCTGTAAATACACTGGTCTATTTCATTAAGACTTCAGGCGCTCACAAAAGACAAAAGGAAAACCACACATTTAATATTACCTATATTAATTTTTTTCTTTCTTTTTTTTTGAAGTTGGAGAGCTTTACTTAAATATCTTTAAAAGTGAAAGGAATATCCAATTTCACTTCTTTTTTTTTTTAAAAAAAAGGTTTTCATAATCTCTAAAAAAATTTGCAGCTTTTCCTTGGCTTGAATTCTTGTTTGTATTTTTCCCATAAGCTAATTCAGACTGACAGTTCCTTATCACCCAATCTACTTTTAAATATATAAAGTACTTATTTAATATTTGTTCTTAAAATATGGTTACTTTCAAGGGTATTATTATTATGTTGGTTTGTATTTGGTAATCAGTAAAATAAAAAGTAAGTAATTTTTCCTTTAAGTTTTTTCAAACTTATGATATATAGAAAACCCAGATTAAGAAAAAACAATTTCAAATTTTTATTTGGCCTAAGTTATTAATTGCTGCCTTCTCATTTCCAAATTAATTAAGAAACCAGAAAATATATCCAATTAAAACAAAGAATTTGTCTCACATTAGAATACTATGAGCACCATTGCAACAATTTCTTCTTTACATCTCTAAGCCCTATTTACTAGCTTCTGTTTCCCCCATCTTTTTTTTATTTACTGTCTCATCTTACAGTATTTTATATTCTTTACTTCTTTTGTACTCCTCAATTCATCAAGAAGTTCATTTTCCTCTACATCTAAACGTCTATTTGTGATAAAAATATCAAACATAATGAGTATTGACAAGCACAACAGTATCGTTAGCCTTCACATTATCATGACTATATTTATTGATCTTTACATTATCATTCTGTACATTCTCAATATTTTTAATAGCATCATGATTATTGTTAACATCTCAAAAAATAGCTTTTACGAGCAATATTATTTGATATTATTATAAGTGTTAAAATATATGAAATAAAAAAAAATAATAATAATTACCAATAAATTGTCTGAATGCTCAAGAAATCTGGAAATTTTTGAAAAATATCTCCATGAAGGTTGGTGACCACCAAAGTCTTTATATCTTTTCCTATTCCTACTGCAAGAATAAATAGAACATACAAATAGTAAATAGCTTAAATTACTAAATAGAAAATAATATCGGTCACTCAAAAGCATATAAATATCCGAATATTCTGAAAAAATATTTAATGACCTTGAATGAATAAGATGTCAAAGTCGAGACTTTTTAATGATCAGTAGTTAGGAAATATTTAAAATTAAGATATTAATAATCACAATTTATTAAATATAAGAATTTTAAAAATCAACTAAATTCAAAGGATATAAATGCTCCTCTATTTTATTTTGTTACAATCAAACCTACCTCAGTATGTTCTAAAGTCAAAGAATCGTTTCTTTTTACTGACTAAGTGAATCTGAGGTGCATAAAGAATCAAGTTTGATAGAAAACTCTACTTCAGCTCAAAATAATCAAGATTCTTAGAGCTCAGCACTATTTGGGTTCGAATACAGAGAAGATCGGATTTTCTTCGCAGGAAGATTTAGATAGAACGTAATTTTCGTATGTTGTTAAGGATATTCTGTTGTATAACATCCCTTCAGATCGTAAGCGAAATATCCACGATGTTTGTGAGACAGTAGGATAGTCATACGGAACTGCTCAACGCATTTTGTCGGACGTTTTGACATGAGACGAATTCAGAGAAATTTGTGCCAAGACTGCTGAGCAACGAACAAAAGGTCGATCGAGTTTCTATCTGTACGGAACTCAAAAAATTGATGAATCATGGTTTTATGATTATGATCCAAAGACTAAGCAGCAGTGGAGTCGCCAAATCAAAGGCGCCGAAAAAAGTGCATCAAATTCGCAGCAATTTCAAGACCATAATGATCATTTCTATCTATTTAGACATTCACCGAATTGTCCATGAGGAATTCTTATCTCCTGCTCAAACCGTCAATGGCAAGTTTTACAGTGAGGGTTTAAGGCTGAAGAGGCATTCTGGCGTAAACGTCTCCGACAGTGGAAGAATAACAACTGGCTTCTTCCCCATGACAACGCGTCCGCTCACACATCAACCGTTTGACAATTCCTGACTTCCAAAAACATTTCAGTGATTCCACACACACCCTCCATTCGCGTGATATTTCCATGTTCCCAAAAACGAAATTACGGATGAAAGGGCGTGAGTTAACACGATTGAGGAGATCCAGGCAGAATCGCAGGGGGTCCTCAATACACTCACGCTTGACAACTTCCAGGGATGCATGGAATCATGAGGAAATCACTGGGATCGCTAAAAAGATGCTCAAGGGAACTACCTCGAAGCAAACAGTGAAAACTTTTGTTTTACATTTAAATTCCCCTAGCTTCTGGGTAGCACCTTGTGCATTATTATATATATATATAATATATATATATATATATATATAGATATATATATATATATATATATTATATATATATATATATATATATATATATATATATATATATAAAGATATATATATATATATATATATATATAGATATATATATATATATATATATATATATATATATATATATATATAATTATTTTAATAGAAATTGTTGTTTTTATATATATATATATATATATATATATATATATATATATATATATATATATATATATATATATATATATATATATATATATATATATATATATATATATATATATATATATAAGGTGTGATTGTTGTTTTAAGACTGACTGTAATTTCAAAATGGTAGGTCATTGTAATGGATTTCCCTCAAAGTAGTCTCCTTCCCACTGAACATGCCAACTTCAACGGGTTTCCACTTTAAGCATTTGAAATCAGCTTTCTTAAAGTTAAGAATCCTCTCCGCATTTGCCTGGATGTATTCAATTGAGTAAAATCGTTTCCCCTTCAACAAAATTTTCAATTTTCGTAAGTTAGAGTTGGCAGGAGTCGGTGTTAATATATAGTACTGAAACTATGGTCTCAGAATAAGAGGTATAGATCTAAGCTACAATCTGTTATGATGGACAATCTTAGGGGCGTGTTGGGTGTGAGAAGAATTGATATCAAGGGGATAGGGTGGTTGCGGAAGCACAGGTATTTGAAATTTGGTAAAAAATTACACTATGTAACACAAAAATGTTTGTTCTGATTTTTCTTTGTTTTTTATTCTTTATGTAGATTCCAAAGCCATGTTTTTAGTTTTTCTTTTAATGACTGAGACTGTTACGACGGCAGGAAGTATTTATTAAGTATCCCATTTTGTATGGTAGGAAATAATGTTACAAAATAATTCGGCCTTGTTCTCGATTTTTTTATAGTTTTTTATTTTAGTTTCTTATGCAGATTATTTTTAAATATGTTTTTAGTTTTTCTCTTTAAGAACGATCGTTTTTGTGTTACGACGGCAGTAAAGCATTTATTGGTGACCACGCCTTGCATGGCAGCTACTACTACGTAAAAATTGTCGAATTGTTTTTCATATTCAGTTTATGTGTTGATCCCAAAGAGCTACTTTTCCTTCATATTTTAGGGCATGAGATTTTGGAAGTATTTAAGGTGCACTCATTTTTGCATGGTGTTACAGTTACAAAAAATTAATGAGTGATCTGAAGTGCATAATCATTTTTTGGTGTCACTATGGCAGGAAGCATTAAACCACAATACAAAATGAGAAGATGCTAATAAATATTTCCTGACGTCGTAACACGAAAACGGTCGATCTCAGAGAAAAACAAAATAAGACGTAGAATACATAAAAACATAACAAAAACATCAAAAGTAATTCAGATAGAAATTTTCCAAAAGGTAATGGTAACGTCTCATACAAACATATATAATAATTACATTTCCCGCCAAGCTCGTAACACAAAACGGTATCGATGCTAGAGAAAACTGAAAATATATTTGGAATCTATACAGAAAACTAATGAAAAAACAATAAAAAATCAGAACAAACAAAAAAAAATCTTTTTTTGTTACATAGTGTTATGTGATTGAGAAGGCCATATGAGCCAATGTATTGTCGTGGTAGAGAACCCAATTTCGTCTCGCCAGAGTGCATGCCTTTTCTTCCACACTTTGCCTATATAAACTATGAAGGACCCTTATATACATGAGGTAAAAACGCTGCCCTCTAGGGTTAAATTCGTGATATACAATACCCATAGAACCATAACCATCAACATTGTCTGGCTTTTTTTCGCATAGCAATTACCATTCCACTGCGATGTATTTTTCCTTTTTAGCTTTCAGGCCATTAACCATAAACCATGGATTTGTTGCCTGTAATTTACCCTATTTAACTAATCTAGGTCACTCTCGACCTGATTAATCAGGTCTTGTAACACTTCAAGTCTGTGTTGTTTCTGCTAGTCTGACAACAAATTTGGAATGAATATCGCGGACACTCAAAGCATCTTCAAATCTTCAGCTAAAATTGACTGAACCACGCA
This sequence comes from Trachelipus rathkii, assembly GCA_015478945.1. Lineage (NCBI taxonomy): Eukaryota > Metazoa > Arthropoda > Malacostraca > Isopoda > Trachelipodidae > Trachelipus > Trachelipus rathkii. The sequence continues at coordinate 24,057 of JABUQX010119801.1, read as the reverse complement.
GAAACTCAAATTCATTTCATCAGACATCTTCCTAATTGTTAGTCTATGGTCAGGGCGCACTAAATCGCGAACTTTCACAATGTTTCAATGTTTTCATTGGTTGTTGAAGTGGAAGCCCAGCCAGACCGGGGGTCATCTTCGACTGATTTGTGGCCACCTTTGAATCTGGTGAATCAGATAAAAACATTTGACCTGTTCCAGACATTTATCCCTGCAAAGCTATTTTTATGAGTCTGCAAGTCTGAAGTTGAATTTCTTAGTTTTAAACAAATTGAACAACCTCATTGGTTCTTATTTTTTTCAACAGACATTTGAAAGAACCAAAATCCGCTGAGACACGACAACACGTCTTCACTCACCAGATGCAGTCGGTACTAGAGGAAAGATAACGCAGCTGATCTTTTCTTAGTACGTTTCAAGGATTAAACAAGCTTAACGTAAAACACCTGCCCGCAACCTAGCCCCTCTTACTAAGCAGTGGTGCAACCTGTCTTAAAACTTTCCAATCTCACATTCGTGTATATATATATATATATATTAGTGAGGAGTAGGCAGTAAGTGGTTATTATATATATATATGGTATAGTTATATATATGTTGGCTATATAGTGAGGTGAGAATATATGCCGGTGAATGGTGGCAAAGTATATATATAGTATGTGCTGGTTACATAAGGATGTTTCAGATTGCTCTGGGTAAAAAGTTAGATTAACAGGAAAGATTGTGAAATGGTAGGAGGGTGGCTGGTGCAATTAAATCCTGGTGAATACAAAGGGAAACTGAGTCTTGAGTGTGCTTGAAGTTTTGAAAGTATGAGGGTATATTGATGCTCAGTGGTGTTAATATATAGTAGTGGAAATTATGGTCTGGAATATGAGGTATAGATTCAAGCTAGCAATTCTAGCTTGCGAGGGACAAATCTTAGGGGCAAGCTGATAGGTGCAGGAAGAATTGGATAAATGAGGAATGAATGTAAAAAGTTAGGGAGTTGGTGGTGTGAGTAGAAATGAGAGAATAAACAGGTGTATTAAGATGGTTTGGTTATATAGAAAAGATAGATGATAGTTATTTGGTTAAGTAGATATATATGGTGAGTGCTGAATTTCTGATCTAGAGTCTAAGAAAAAGTAGATGATACTTAGGTGAATATTTATGAAAAGTATCGTGCTTATAGAGGGTATAAGCAAGGAATGGTACATTTATAGGAGTTTTGTGATGGCTGGCTATCCACCCAGTAGAACCCTTCCACCGTGAGATATACCATAGTGAAGCTCCATTGCAATCTTGTGAAGCCCTAGGGAGTGATTTTTTTTTTTGACATCGACGAGATCTCGGTAACATTTTCATTCTCTTGTCTACTAATTTTCAGGACATCTAGCACACTGATAACACCGTGCATAAATAGATTAAAGGGAAGATATATATATATATATATATATATTATAAATGTGTACAAAAAAATATATATATATATATATATATATATATATATATATATATATATATATATATATATATATATATATATATATATATATATATATATATATATATATATATAAATGCGCATGTGAGAGTGTGTGTGTATGTGCATACATGCAAAGGTTTAAGTTCCAACTTCAACACTACACTAAATGAAGGCTGAAACCAAAATCCTGGAACAATATGCACAATTTCCATCTTTCCTTTAAAACGAATAATTAAGAATGGGGGTTTAACATTAAATATATTTTAACTATAGTAACAAAAACAATAATAATTACTCAAACTTGTATTACTGAAACAGCAAGCTTGCAAGTATTTCAACAATGATTGACTGGCAGTGTCAATGCTCAACTACATTTGGTTCTTAACAAAGGTAATAGTTGAAAATTTGGGGGTACTCAAACAATATTAAAAATTAGTCTGTAGCGAAGTCTGATGGTGAAAGATTATAAGTGCTATAAGTGCTAAAATTTCTCATTAAAATTATTGTTTGACCTTGAGGAAGAAAAAAGTCTATTTATAATTTACAATATTTAAAAATTTAATCAAGTGCCTTGTATGAATAAATAATGCAAGCATAACTTTGTTTAGGATTCCTTATCTGTTTGATAGATTCTTAAGGTCTAGAGTAATTGGCTTTTGACTGTGCAAAACAAATCTTTCCTCATCCAAATGTAAAAAGGTTACTAGAAACATCATTTGTTCTCAAGATAGGGTTGATAAATCCAATACTATCAATTTACCACACGTTTGTAAAGTGAAAGCTTACCTATATTGTTTTTTCAAGATATAAAGTTTCATTTGCACATCTTTGTAAGAAAACGGAGAATCTCGTTCCAATACTTTTTGTAGTCTTTTAGCTATCTCTAAGAAGATATGTGTGCTTTTTCCTGGCTTGCGTAATTCTGGCAGATACTCTTCCCACAAATCAATAAGAGTAGTTATTTCCTTATCGCTCCACCTCCCTCTTTCTCTTATTATACCATCCTCACAATCCTCCATTTTTTCAACTTCATTTTCATCCAAATCTTCCTCATTGACTTCTATTAAATTGCTTTTGTCACTACGATCCAGTTCATTTAGCTGATGAGAAAATAAAAGTAAAGTTTATCAAGTGAAAAATGTACATTTTATTTAAAGAAAAAATAAAAATGTTCAGTCAAATTCTCCTTTCACAATTTTAATTAATGTAATTTACAAATGAATAGCAAACTATGTACGTATATGACATGATAAAACATTGCTTCAAGTGAAAAACTATGTTTAGCAATATTAATGAAATCTTAAACACTTAGGTATACTTACAAATGAACGTTGACGCAATTTTCTGGAAAACTTGTCAATTTTTGGAAAGAATCTCCATGTTGGCTTGCATTTCAAATGTATTTGCTTCCTTTTATTTTTACTACAAAGTAAAAAAATATTCTTAAAAATATATTCCTTTGAATAGATATAATATGTAATCTGTGTGAATATAGGTAAACTAAAGAGAGTAAAATACTGTTTTCAAGTCACAGTGTTCGCACGTATTATCCCCGACCCAGACGTGCTTCAAAAGTCAGGAACGGTTTTGGTCATCGCGCCAAGCGAAAATACTGTAGGGGGACAGGAATCGGAGAATATGCCCCAATCTTGCGGAGAATTACTTTCACACTCCATGTTGAAACATACACCCCTAGAACTTGTAGGAAAACCTGTATTTGGGGGACCCCAACAGGGCTTGCATTCTTCATAAATTTGGCCAAATGTTTCCGTCTTTACCGCTTTTGGGAACAGAGGTTTAAGAAAGCTTGATTACCCATACATAATTTGAGCAGTGAAGACGAGTGCTTATACGCCAGCTTCAGGGGAGGAAATTTACCTGAACAAAATGGCCAAAGTCATTCTTTTAAAGCCAGCCAATTACAGGCTGTGCCCCCACGCCTCGCGCGTGTTAATCCGCCAGACCCCACAAACCCATCCTAAACAGAAACTTTCTGCGTCCTCTTAAACCAATTCCATTGAAAAACTCAGGGGGCAATGTAGGAATACTGCAACTTGTTCGAACGGACGAAGGTTGTTTATCTCGAAGCCAACACAACTGGAGGCACAAACGACGGCTCAAAGAAGTAGCCAAAGGCAGGCACCCTGGGATGATAATCCAGAATCTTTTCCCGTCCAAAAAAGGCTTATTCAACAAAAGCCTTTGAATCCTGAGTAACGTAACTCTCAAAGGGCAAAAACTAGCAATGAAACTAAAAGGCAATGGGGCTGCCATCCAAATAACGAAAATTTGGGAAAATATACATTCCTGCCAATGACAGGACACGGATGTTTCCCATACTTACCAAAATTGGGGTCACCAAATTTATGCAGAGGGACGGTCTCCTTTGGCCCCTTAATTGGCGCCTATTCCGCATATTACTCAAATCCCTGGAAAAAGATGTTACCAAACACAACCAGAAAAAAGAATAGTCGCCAAGTTAAAGGATTAATTCGTAAATATAGAGGCCAACCAATTTTTAAAAACAGAAAACACAGTAACCCCCAGATGTTAAAAATGGTAAAAAAACTCAGAAGAGACCTCGCCATTAAGTCTACTATCTGAGACAAAAGCAGTAAGGGCTTTTCAAATGAAAGGGTACTGTACCCAAAGCGAATCGCCAGGGCTGATTGAAAAACAAACGCCCACCCAAACCAAAAACCATTCTTAATTAGTCTACAAGATCAGTTCGTAGCTCTCTCCTTGGGAGTTCCTTTATCATGCGCTCTCAAGGGATGTCTATTACCCTAGGAAAGACTTGATTGGAATTGGATAAGCACGGCTCGGCCAAAAATGGAGCTTTCAGCGATGGACCCAATTCTCTTTCTAATGCTTCCTGCAATTCAGGACGAAAGGTGGAATGGAAAGAAAACTGTTTACAAAGCCGGCAAACGTGAAACGTGTCGGCAAAACGTCGTCTAAGCATCTAGGTGTCTGTTGGGAGGGGGCTGCATGACCGAGACAGACGCCAGAGGGCCCCATGGGGTCTGCCAATCAAAAGTGGACTGGCCCAAAATTTCGCCCAATACAGATGGTCACCCGCAGCATGGACTTGGAAATCACGATGTCGAACCCCGAGTGAGGACACGAATTGGGCTCACAAGGAGAAAGACAAATTAACCCTTCCATGGAACAACAGCCTTCCCGTTCCCCAATTTTTTCACATGGAAAAAACCAAACTCATTCGCCCCCAGCATTTACTGGAATCTGCTAATATGTTCAGAAGGAATATTGAAGGACTGTCAAATCCACTAATTTAAATATTGAGAACCATACGAATGGCTGCTTCCTATTAAGAACCAACAACCCACATTAAAATCCAAGTTGGATTCGGGTTGAATTTCCCAAACTTTATGCTCGCATTCAGGTAAGTGAAGCTTCTTCACCAAATACATCTTGAAAACTCCTCACCTAAAAGAGGGTCGATACAAACCGAAATCTTCTGGTGTATTGGTACTGACCCTTTCCCACCAGGTTTTGCTCCCCCTTCCTCCGGGCCCGGAAGGGAAACGCCCACGTCTCAACCTTCCCTTTCAATCTGAACCCACCTCTAACATAGAGACAATTGGTTCTCTTAAAGGGACCACCGATCATAATATTCATAACTCATCAGGACTACTTTCCTTCAATGGAATTGTCGTGGGCTATTACGCTAATTTTTTTGAAAGAGAACTGTTGCAACTAGATAAAGAAATATCCCGTACCACTAAAGGTGATATGTTTGCAGGGACACATTGGTCGACTACTGTCATCTTGACTCTCTTAACCAATTAGATGAACTTGGAATAATCCAAATCCAGCCCGTGTAACTTCTTAGAAAGAGGGCCCACAATCGATGAGGGGAGGGGCAGGAATACTTCATTCAACAAATCATATCCCCTATTCCCCCAGGTGCCCTCATCCAAGCCCACAACTGTCCGATGGCAGTAGCGGCAGAGGGAATTCACCTGGTCCATTCGGGGGACCCTAACATAGTATATGTTCAAGTTTGAGCTTAGACGAGCTCCGAGTGCGAGTGGCGAACCTCGGGCTTTACTTGCTCCCACAAACTAAACCCGTTGTCCAATGCAAGTGAGCAGGCGCACCGGGAATTCAAACTCGAATCCCCCGGACCTCTAACTGATCTTTGCTTCCAATTGTCTACTTGGCTTCGAAGTGGAAATTTACTAAGCGTCGACCCTTTAGGGCTTATCTTTTGTTAAGAGCAGGCGGCTCCGGTCACAAATCCGGGTGTAATCCCAAGCCATTGGATCAAAAATTGATACTAGGTGATGCTTCAACCTCAAGCCACCCGCTTATGGGGTGAACCTGCGCTGTCACTTCCTATCCCCTCCATAGGTACCAAAAAAGAGCTGCCTCCTTAATTGTTAGGGAAAGACGCCTAACTCCACTAGTGGGTGGCGCCCCTTCTTCCCTGGGATTGCACACACACCATCCTCCCTAAAAACAACCAGGACCCTTCCCCAGCTACCTAGAACGTCCTTCAAGAGCGGATACCCACCGCCCCAACACTTCTGTATTTGGGTGAATTGCAACTATTCCTAATTGACTCCCATTCCCTTCATGGATGCGTAATCTGGGTATACCAATGGTCCGCGCTATTTGATTATCTTATTCGCAGCGATCATTACCCGAATAGCATTTAATGAGGCTATTGCTCCAAGCCCCAATGGCAAAAACCACAAAACCCAGGCTGGCGTTTATGAATTAGAGGCGGAAAGCCGCTCCTTTTGACAGGCCACAGCTATCCCTCTTTCTCCTTTTCCAAAGACCGATTTGCCGCTGTTGATCGATTGCCTGGTTTTGCTTTCTTCCAGAAAGTTAGTTCTTTCTCGTAGGCGGGGAAGCTTGCATCCAAGCAGTCTTCCTTCAGCAGGCGGTCCGGCAAACCCGCTTTGGTGGTGGTCCCAAGGGAGTGCGCCACGAAGCCAACCAAGAGAAAGAGAGAAGAAACTCTACAGGGGCAATAACCCAAAGAAGACCGCGTACCACCCCCAAAACATTGAATTATTTTAAAGCAGCCGCAAGCGAGATCTCGGCCGAAATTTTAATCGTGTTCAATAATCGTAAACAGATATTTTCGAACTTTAGCATGTATCGACTGTAACTCCACAATAACTGCCCCCTCCTTTGAGTGTGGAAAGTTACAACAGAAAAATATTCCTCGTCCCTCCAATAACTCCTCACCCACAGTGTCCCTCCGGTTATTGGCCTGGACTTAAACTGTTTACGATCTCCGCTCCTTTGGCGGTGTAAGCGGAGTGGTGTTAAGGTTTATAACTTTGCTAGCCATTCGAGATCATTCCGGCTACCCGACCTGAAGCCTTTTCAAAAAACCTGAGAAACTTGACACAGCACGACTAAAAAAGGGAACTTTTTCAAACAGCGAAAGGGGAAGATATACCTACAACCGTCTTTTTTACCACTTGCCAGAGTAATCAAAACTGCATGGCAATAGCAAAGGGACGGTGCCCCTTGGTGCCAGGACAGGGTGATTTCGATACATCATTGCTCCGGTCATACTCCATCCTTTTCGGCGCCGGTCAGCAATTTTTGGCTGGATTATATGAGGAACAGAATCTGGGGATACGAATCTTGCTTTTCCATCCTAGTTCTTGGACGTACCAGCTTTTTGTAATTCCTGATTCCCAAACCCTGGAAAAAGATCCGAAGTTGGGCAGACAACCAAAGACCACTTTGGCTGGACCTGCCACTCCTGTAAATTAATGGAGGGGAAAGGAAATGGGGGTTTTTTCTGGCGGTTACTTCCCCTGTTTCTTGGGAGAGCCAGTCAAGCTTTCGTCAAAACAGTCCATTTTTGGTTTACCCAAAAATCGTTCGGGAACTGACGGACCCCTTGAAGGGGACTAGACATGCGGGACATTTGCGAGGAAGGGCCACTTTCTCAACTGTGGGAGTGGTTCTTGGTGTCTTTTCTCCGACCTTTGAAAAAAAGAGCTGTGACGACACAACGTGGGGAAAGCTGGGGTTCTTCCTTAAACTCCATTCGCTTTGGGTGTCCGGCGGACAAACCCTCCCTCTTTTTTTCAAAATGCCTTTCTGTTCACAACAGAGTTCTTATCCAGGTTCGGTGCCTCTTCATTTCTGTCACGGCCACTTGGTACTTTCTGGATGAAGGGCGTTCCCGCAGGGTAGTGTTTTTTTAAGTGTAAACTACTATCAAATATACTACTAGATTAATGATATTGTTACCGCTATTCCAGCGACTGTCAATTTTTTCTCTCTAGTGTTGCGATGACCTTTGCATTATACATAAGCTCGTGGGCAGGAGCTGCCCTTCTCGAACGGGCAACTTCATACTAGCTATTGGAAAAATTTATTTCAACAATGGGTTCTAAGAGCCATGACTTCCATTTTTTTCTCCCACAAAAACCTTCAGCAGTGTTTTTTAAGGAAAAAAGGGGAATCCGAAGAAACTTGCCACCTCTTCCCAAGCGAACCCTTAACTTTATGGGTTCGCCTATTCCGTGTACTTCACTGTGTCCAAATTCGCAGGGACTCATTCGTAGGATGGACCACTTGACATATGCCCCACCATATAAGCATACCTGGAAAACAAACTTTTGTCATCGCGCGGCTTTTGACTTAATTTTACGTCATCCTCGCTTCAAAAATCTTTGGCGGCTTGGATCGGCAAGTCCCCTTGTTACGTTCTTATATATTCGCCCCTAGTTCGATCGAAAGCTTGGGACTATGGCTGGTCTTTTTTGCTGTTAAGTGGGTATTGGTCAGGCCCCCATTCCGTCTACTGAATCTGTAGGATCCCATACAAAACGAACAGGGCGATCCGTATCTCCACGGGAACCTTCCGGATCGGTCCCCCCGGGTTAAGGCGCTTGAAGTTTTGGAAGCCAATTGTTGATGGGCCACTTCTTCTCGAAGAGAAACATTCATGTTAACAAAGTTTTATTTCTGTTTTCAAACCAAAAATACCGGGTCTGCCTGGACACCGATTATTGGAGGGAGGTGCCCGTTTAGAGGATCCTAATTATGGCCCATTTTGCGAAACACGGTTCATAACATCCTTAATTCCCCTGGTTTACAAAGTTGCTGCCTTTTCTGCATACCGATGAAAGGATTACACACCTTGGTTTATTCCCCCGATGTCCCACCATTTGCTTGGCTTCCTGCTGCCTTGTTAAAGCATCATTCCAGTGACTCAGCTGCCTTGTTAAAGAAATCATTCCTGTCTCATTCCAAACAGTTCATGACGAGTTTACTCCAAAGTTAATTTATGATGGCTGCTAAAACGTGGGACGGTGTGGGGCGCATCTGCTGTCTTTCCTGATCGCAACCCGTTTTCCATACCCTGCCCCACCTTCCTGACAGTTACGGCAAAGATAATGGCTATAATGATTGCACTATCTCGAATTCTAAATCCTTTAACCCAAGAATCAATCTTATTGTTCAATTTATTTTCAGGATTCGCCTTAGCGCCTACAAGCGCTTTTAAAACCCTTATTCTAAAACCACCAAATGGTATCTGCTGGCAAGCAACTTTCATCTTCGGCTGGCTCCATTCCCGCAAGAAAACAAATTATTTTTATGTTGGACCCCTTCTTATGTAGGAATAACTGGCAATGAAATCGCTTGGGGAGCAGACGAGGCCAAAATGGCCCACCTTCCTCATTTTCGGGTTTATAGTGTTCAAAGGTAAGCCTCCGGATGCCATTCCGGAAAGGGCTACCTTCGTTCCCATCAAACCGATACTATCCTGTTCGTCCGACAAGGGTTTCGATCGTATTGGCAAGACCGCTGGACGACATGATTCAGAGAGGAGCGAAAACTTAGAAAATATAATGGACGATCATCGGGGAATTGTCTTTCCTTCCCACCGGACGAAAACGCTTACACGAGTGATCTGCAACGGGCCTCCGTATGGGCCCAACACTAAATATCCACTCCCACAGTCACTTATGATGTTTACGGAACGCCCCCCCCTTTCCCATTTGCAAATTTGTTGGGGCCAATACCGCCGCCAACTGGTTCGCCATATCTTCATGATTGTCCCAGCTGCGAACTTCTATTGCGCCAGGGGCCGGTCATTGTTCCTAATTTCGACGATCCATAACACCTTTCCCCAAAGATTTCGCATTCTATCTTATCTGAATCTTCCCACTGTAGTATCTTAACTCTATTTTCTTGTTTCTACAAGGAAGTGGAATATTAATAATAATATTGTTGATTTTTGTTACTAAACTAGGCTTTATAATTGCAAGATGTACTCTTGTTACGTTTTTGTTTATTTCAATGACTGAAATTGTTTATTTTCAATGACTGGGAAATATTCACTGAAATATCTTCTTTGACGGTTTTGAAAATGTATTGCTTCCAGGGAACCCGGCCCAATGGTGGGTTGAATTTTTTCAACCCAGTTGTTGGGGGCCGCTTTTAAGTGAGCCGTGGTGGGTTCCTGTACACTGGACTCAAATTAATATATGTATTATATATATATATTATATATATTATATATATCGAATAGTATATTATACTATATATATAAAATAATATTATTATATATATAATATATATATATCATTATATAATATATATATATATATATATATATATATATAATATATAATATATATATTATATATATATATATGATATATATCAAGTTAGTTAGGAGGCCTTAGTTAAAAATAAAACTGCAAATATCTTCAAAGTCTTAATTAAATTATTTCACACATAAATAAAATGTTTCGTTCTGGATGTTTAGGAAACGTTTTCTTAGAACATCCAAGAAGGGAGACCATTTTATATGTGAAAAAATTTGGAAAGTGTGTGTATATTTGCAGTTTATATTAACTATGAACACCATGAGCATTTATACTTACTAAAACTTAGCGTTTGATTTTTGATTCACTATATATATATACTATATATAGTATATATATATTATATTAATATTATAGTTTATATATAATAAATATATATAGATATATTTATTAATATTATATATATATATATATATTAATATATATATATAGTATATATTATATTATATATAGAGTATAATATTAATATATAAGGGTGATTTCATTTGGAGGTTTGTTTTTACGATGGAAATTAAAAGCAGCAAGCATTGGGAAGCTTAATGGGGTGATAAAGTTTATTATGGAGTCGAAAAAACAATTGGTTATGGCGATTTTACTTTTTTAAAGATTTATCTCATTTAAATGATGGGCCGGCGATTTTACGGGGGGTTTAAATAGTTCCATTCCGGAAGGACAAATTCAGAATATAGCGGACTGGTTATGTCTCGAAATACGCGAGCAAATGTTGGGCTTCTACCTTTCGGTCGATTGGGGGGCATGGCTTATCCGTAAGACTAGTGACGGGCACGTACCCCAAAGAAAATAAGCCAATGGTGTGATATATCGCACGATCCAGGAGGCCAATTCACAGGTTAAAAACGTGAAATCAATTGCTCACCAAAATGATTTCTCAATAGGTTCATTGTTTCTCGCTCTGTATGGCAAGTAGCCGCCGTCTTGGTTGGAAACCAAAAGCCTCCAACGGAGGCGGAAACCGCGCTTTTCAATGGGTGTGGCAGCCAAATATTCCGTTTACCATGCCGCGATAAAGCGTTTTCCCCATTCCCACGGTTACCATTTTTTTGGGTGAGCAATTGATTTCCACGTTTTGGACATGTGAAATTGGGCCTTCTAGATCGTGCGAGAATCCCACCATTTGGATTACTTTTTTCTTTGGGGTTACGGGGGTGATGGTCCCACTAGTTCTTCAGGGGATAAGCCGGCTTTAGGAAGCCCACATTACTCGCGTTTATTAACGACATTACCGGTCCTTATGCTCGAACGCTTCGTTCTACGATTCAGGGATGGGGACTATTTAAAACTGGAGGTCGCGGGCCAACATTTAAATTGAGTGAATCTTTAAAAAAGTAAAATGTTATAACATGTTCGTTCAACTAATAATAACACACTTTTCATCCATAAAGAGCTCATTAGTGTATGTCTCTTGGAGATTTGAGTTTTATATGATAAGAGTGTTAGTTATTTTTTTGGATGTGCAGTGAATTTAGTATGAAGAAGATAATTAGATTTAAGTTTAGAGCAAATATATAGTAAGAATTAGTTAAAAAGGCCGGAATAGATAAAAATTTTTTCTAGAATGGAGATGAGATTGTGTTTGACTGGATAAGGAAGTTGTGTACATTAAGAGTTTGTGCAGGGCTGTGAGTTCCTGTCTGAGATTACTGGAAAGAAGACACATTGAAAGTATTTCGATATGTAATTAAGGTGGTAGGCGGAAAACTAGTGAGGAACCTAGGGGATATTACGTATTAATTAGATGATGTTTAGAGGTGTAAAGATAGATAGTAAATATTGGATGGGTTTGTTGGAGAAGAGATGCGTCAAGTGACCTAGGAGCCCGATTGTTAAGCGAACATAAGGTGACATTTTGTAATTAGTAGTAGAGGATGTGTAGATAAAATCTTTACATTGAAGTGCAACTGAGTTGAAAAATTTGAGAAATGAGAAAGAAGCTTTATTTATATTTTTATAGATTTAAACAGGACGTATTTAGGCATGATTAAATATGGATAAAGCCTCGATGGAATCGGAAATAATTGACAAAAAGTGGGGGTGGGGTCAGTTGGTGTAGGTATTTTGAAATGGAATTATAAAGTATTGTATAATGGTTTTAATAGTGGAATCGTGTGTTAGAAAAGATAATAAGAGAGTGAAGTATGGATTAATTATAATTTGTTATAATAGATGATGGTATGATGATAAAGAAATTTGTTAAAATAAGTAGAGATTAGCATGTGATGAGGTTACATATAGATGATGAAAATAGATAGAGAGGTGAAGTGATTTCTGCTTATTAATATAGAGTATTAGGTATGACTTGATTCTTGTGTGTGTTGGATATACTGAATCATAAGTTTTGAGAACGAATTGGTGGAGAGTTTGCAAGTGGTAGTGCGTATCGAAGAGAGCTTGACTTAAAAATGTAAGATAAGAGGAAGGTGTGTTATATGAAGCAGATAAGTGAGAGTACGCTCAGTAGTGTTGAAATACATGTGGAGGAAATAAACTGGTAGTCTATCTTGTTCTTTAAATAATAGACTATATCTTGAGAATTAAAAACGTTTAACAGTGGTTGTGATGCACTATACTGTGCGGGGTAGTAGTGAAAGTTGTGTGTGTGAGAAAAGTTGGCTAGATACAATTAAATCTTGGCGAAAGTTAGGGATCCTCTGTGTCCAGAGCTCTCTTAAGGATATGTGACATCAGTGTCTAATGGATAATAGGCGACCTTTGGTGTGTAATAAGCTCGTCTGTTAAGATGGAGAATCATTAGAGGCGTGTTAGGTTATGCTCTAAAATTGTATAATTGAGGACGATGAACCGTATAGTTAGCGAAACAGTGTTGTGTATGTGGCTGATTAGAATAAATAGAGAGAATCTCGAATGTGAAGACTGTTTTGTTCATTATAGAAAGGAAGATGCTAGCGTGCTATTCTTTTATGTTAGTGGCAATTGGGAAGATCTCTCTGTGAAAGCGACCGGTCTTGGGCGTTGCACAACGGAAGTGGGATCTTGCTGTCATCATAAATGGTCATGGGGCAGCGTACTACGACAGTTGTTCCGGCGGGCAAAGCGTATCTATCTAATTACTGAGTAGGGTCAATACTCGCCTAACTATATAAGTTGTTAAGTAATAATATATAGGTATAGATTTATAGTATAAAATATATATATATATATATATATATATATATAAATAATTAATTTAATATTAGGTATTATATTATCTCTTATATATTATATATTTTTTAAAAAATTTAAGATCCCGAATTTCCAGGGGGGCAAGTTTGCCCCTCTTGCCCCTATTGTGCGGACGCCCGATGTCAATAGAGAGTGATCTGAAGTGGAGAACGAGAATTGATTCATAGTAAGCGAGATTAAGCTTAATTAGGAGTAATGAGTTGTTATTTTGTGTGTGGGGTGTGGTCATGGTTATGGCCCTTGATGCTCAGGGATGGACAAACGCTAACGATGATCTTACTAGTGGACATCTGTGATGTGTTGATGAAAGCTCTTAGTGTGAATATTTGGACAGGGTACGCTCCGAGTACTTAAGGTATGAGTGATTTCATAATGATTGGGTCGAGGTTGATGGAATAGGATGGGATGGTAGGTGGTGATGGGGTTTTTTGGATATTTCATATGTGCTATCGACTTATGTACATATTATCTCCTTAATTTATATCGGTTTCCGGTGCTTTAGTTTACGCACCACCATCCCTCAATAGTGGTGGCTGCCATTGAGGACTGATATATATATATATATTATATAATATATATATATATAATATAATAATATATTAATATTATATATATTTTAATATAAAATATATATATTAATATATATATATATTAAATATATTATATATAATAATATATATATATATTATATTATAATATAATATATATATATATATATATATAGTGTAATATATAATATTTATAATTATATAATATATATTACTATATATATATTTAATATTATATATATATATATAATATATTATAATATTAATATATATTATATATATATATATATATATATATACTATATATAATTATTAATAATATATATATAAATATATAAATTAATATTATTATATTACTCATTGATGTCATCAATCTATGACGTCATTAGTCCATGCTGAAGAAGAAAAATTTTTCCGATATATATTATTTCCTTATTTATTGTAATTCTTTCTATTTCAAAGAAGAATGAATTGGGAATTTTTCGATTGGAGTAATGTGAAGGAATGCTTTTATAATGACTCTACGGTGTTACGCCCTAAGAAATAAGCTGGGCGTGTCGCTTGCCATATCATACCATATCATATTACATCAACATCAGGTATATAACATACATACATAACATTACATACATAAAATACATGAGTGAACTACATACATACCTCTCCGAGTAGAGCATACATACATTAAATCCTCGGGGAATTGGTACATACATACATTTTGACTATACATTACATACGATAGGATTACATTACATTAAAGGTACATACATACTAGTAACGAACTCTAATAGATAAATATAATATATAATATATATATATATTATATATATTAATATAAATTATCTTATATATACTTATATATATATATATAATATATATATAATATATATATATGTATATAATTACTATATATATATATATATATATATATATATATATATATGAGTGATAGTTTAAATCATAATAGTATAATGATGAGGTTATTTATATTATGTGAGTTGATAGAAAAATAATAATAAATATTTATAGATGTAGATATATATATGAGTTACTACTTGATCTATCGCTTATATTGGTGTAATACTTAAATAAATAATTAATTTATTATATATTAATATAAATTTAAAATTCATAAAGGCTCCCTCACCCCACTGTCATAGATGGCCCCACCCACCCGGACCATAAACGGCAGCAAAAACATCTCTTACTAGACTGTTCAGGACGGTTAATGGCGACACCAGGAACCGAACTTCTTACACTGATGACTCTCTTATGCGATCCTCTATAGGTCACCGGACCTAACTGTCGGTGACACAAGACGTGGAAACAGGGGTAAGGCTACTCAAGTGGTATAGATATATACATAAACACTTGAGTGAGCTTTCTTTAATTCATATAAATCTCCTTCAAAATATAGGACTCCCTAGTGTGGCATTCTCAAACATACCCACAACATGGTTACCAACTCAGTTTGCACATTTAATAGAGATAGATCTCTGAGAATTCCTCTAATACATTTTATTATATCTAGTTTCGTAATGGTCAACTCCAACTTTGCTTAATCCTCGATCCATCAAATATTTCCACCCAATTCCGATTACGGCCTGTGAATGCTCGGATGTCTTTCATTGTAGATTTGAGTGCTTATGGCGGAACTATACCAAATGTCACACCAAGAATCAATGTTCGTGGGAAGTTAGATAAGTGCTTGGCGAAATGATTAAAAATAGTTATCTTTGGCTAGCTCGAAAATTCCTAGATAAGAATGAGTATAATTTGAAATAGTGCCAATTGCGTATATTTGTGATGATAGATTTCTTAGTGTTTTATGTGATGACCATCAATCCGCTCGTTTACTTAACTGAAACTGCATCGATTGAGACGTAGAGGCAAGGAATATGAACGACATAGATACTCCTTAGTTTTCTCTCTATTGATCCTATCAGGAGTGTATTAATGATGCACGGTGCCATATGGGAAATTTGAAAATAAAAAACAATCAGAATTACCTTGATTTTGTGATCTCCTCAACCTGTTGGTACTTATGTTTCTTTGGAGGCCGGTTAGTCAATCCTTTCCACTTTATGTTTTTTCTGGTCATATCCATATATTGAATACCATGTTTATCATCTCCATATTATTATCAGAGTATATTTGTAATTACTCTGTCAAAATTTTTACCTTTCTCCCAAGGTGAGATTTTTGAAACTTTTGGTTTATCCAAGCTAGGTCTAGCGGTCACACTCACACAGTCTGACTTCCTTGTGTGCCTGTCCACTCAGTTTTGCCACTCAAACGTGAGGGCACTGTTTGATCTCCGCATAACTTATTCATGTAGGCGTGAAAGAATCACTTTCCCTCTTCCGAAAAATAGCGTTTATCTGTTTAGCTCACTGCGGCATTTCTAAATGCATCTGTGAGACATTACGAATGGAATCAGAATCTTGCTGATATTATGTCATGGAGAATATCTCTGGTCTCTCCGTGCAAGCGACGATCTGGCCAGAGCTAGCGCGCGAAGGACGCATAGTTTCTCAATGGTGTCTGCATTCCTGACTTGTGGTACCTCATCTACTCTCATAATTAATACTCTCCGTGTATCCCCAATCACTACTTCTGCTCGCAGGCAGCATGTCCAGCTGGAACTGACACCCGCGAGCTTTAACCAAACCTTGCGCGTAGCACCGAATGTTACCCCATCACCCACCACTATCAGTTCTGCTCTAGCCATCAAAGTAACCATAATTACTTTTCCGACGATATGAGAGTAATATCATTTTATTGAAACCTTTTTCACTATCCTCTACGTACTGAGAGAGAGGAATATATCATATTATAATATGGTATAATGTATTATATATAACTATAATTTATATATAATAGTATATATAATATATATATATTATTATTATTCTAATTATATAGTATATATTTATATATAATCATATATTATATATATTAATATTATAACTATACATGCATAGGATATTAAAGTATTAACAACTAATTTTATACTTTTTGAATTAATAAATTATTTAATTTGAAAATTAGAAAGTTATGAAATAAAAATGAAAATGAAAATTAAAATATTTATAAAAATTATTTTAACATTTTTATGTCTCTCAATATAATACTTTTAAATTTAGCTTATAATGACATATTTACCCTCTTTTAGTTTCATTTTTTTAAATTGCTAATTTTTTTTTGCAAATTTTGTCAATGTTAGTATACGTACATTCGAAATTTTTATTATCGTTTACTTTAAAAATTGATAATATTAATTTATAGCAATATATATATTAATATATATATTTATTACTAATTATATACATATAATTTTATATATACTATATAATAATATTATATAGTAATGGTATTAAATATTATATTATATTATACTAAATTATATACCTAAAAATAAATATTGATCAAATATTTTTTAACAAGTAGTTTATATAGATAATACGTAACCCCTCTTTAATTTAAGAGATATAAATATTGTTGAAAAATATTACTAGTATTTTTCAGTGTATAACTAAAATTAAGAAAAAGTGATCTGAAGTATATTCAAACATACATTGTAGAAATTTAATTTTGTAACTTAACTGTGTTAAATGACTAATTAAATAATCATACTTATACTAAGCATAATACTCCTATGGCGCATAAAACTACTACGATAGAAAACTATGTAAATCCAATTGAGATAAATTACTGAATATGGGTATTTAGCAGTAGAACAACTACCTTTGCTGATATTACAAGCTCTATGTTTTATATCAAATTTAATTAAACTATATAGTAAACGATATACTAAATGTGTATATATAAGAAAACATATGACAATTACTCGAGAAAGGTCAGAGCCACTTTACAGATTTTAGTGCCAAATATATATTTTAGTTACGCACCACGACCAACAGAATTAAAAAATAGATTCCACGCACCCCTATCCTTTCACTATAATATATAATAACTATATGTATCTAATATATTTTATATTTTTTATTTATTAAATATATATATAAATTTATATTATGTGTTTATATATTATATATATATAGGTTATATATATATGTTTATAATATTAGTATATATAGTTATTATTTTGTTAAATATGACAAATTACATAAAAAATTAAAATTTAACGATTTTTCTTTCAAGCTTGCGCGCACCCATTGGTATATTTCTAGTCCAGCACCAAGAGTAGAGTGCCTCCCATAAGGTTTGAAATAACTCACTAATGCTACTATACTGAATTAGGAATAATACCTATAGATATAGGTATATATATATTATATATATATTAGTATATATATAAATACTATATAATTATATAATATTATTATTAATATATATATATATTATATTAATATTATATATAATAATATAATATATATATATATAATATATATATAATATTATATAAAATATATCTTGGGTTTGATTCGATTGTTTTTCCTTTGCAATTTTAATTTTTTTTATTTTATTTTATTTATTTTTTTATTGAACATCTAATTAAATAATAAAATTATAAAAGCTATTTATCAAATTATCTTTTGAAAAGCTACTTGTTATTCTCCCAAAGATTTTTTTTTTTTATTTAAATATTTAAGATATTAGTTTATTTTACATTTTGTTTTTTATTATTAATTTTGTAAACTATATTTAAAAAATTCAAAATTTTCTTGTTCAGATTCTCGAAATATACTTTATATAGACAAATACATTTTTTTTAATGGATATGTTGGGCAACCACCAACTCATCAGGTAACTAATTTGAATTATATACCTTGAGAATACTTGTAAATTAAAAAGACAAGAACTCTTATAATACTCTATGTATATTTGTCTCAAATATATAAAAATAATAATCATAAATAAATATAATAAAGACAAAGCTTAATGAATCAATAGTATACATGCCTAAATCATTAATTAATTTTAACCAATAATGATAGATAGATAAATAAATAAAAAAATTAAATATGCTTAGCAAATGAAAAATTCTCTATTTTAACCAACCTCTAAAATAGCAAACATAAATCAAAAAAAAAATTCTATCTAATAGGCTCACATAAAAAGATACACTAAGCAGTCAGTGAAGATATTATAAGTTCTCTGTTTCTAGTTCCATAACCTCTCTCCTCTTTTGTAAGATTTCAAATATCTTTCCTAATAAAATTCAGCAATCGAATCGACATTCAAACATAATTTATAAAAAATAAGTTTATTTACAGAACCTTTCCTCTTTGTGTTTACTTCATCAAATAAAGCAGAAAAAAGATAGAACTCAATATTATAAGAGATAATTTATTGCTTCTCAAAAGCTCTTAAAGAGTATCCCATTATCATGCAAAGGACAATAAAGATGATGACGGACAATATATATATTGTTTTGTTGCATGGTACTTTCCCTTCTGAGTTAAAAAAAGCAAAGAATCGAAAAAAGCAAACACACTAATTTTTAATTTTAGGTGGGAGGGATGTGAATGAGTTTCACTCCGATTTCGACTTTACAACTTTACCATGATAAAAGAGGAAAAATTAAAAGAAAAGGTGGTTTAATTAAGCAAATTGTAATCAATGCAAATCAAAGTAATTTTAAATTTATACAGTATTGAGAGTAATAGTTCAATCCAAAATCTGAACCAAACCGCGACCAGCGCCGGAGCCGGAGCCGGAAAGCTCCGGAGCCGTAGCCGGAGAGCCGAGCAGCCGGGAGCCAGGTGACGGATGCTCGATCCACGCGAGTGCGCGGAGATCGGAGTCGGAGCCGGAGAGAACGCAAGAGCTTATTGGGCGAGGTGAGAGCCGCAAATCAAAGCAAAAGCCGATCAGAGCAAAAATTTTTAATTGAGAGCCGGAGCCGCCCCGGCCGGCATAAAAAGCTTGTAATTACCCGGCGCCGTATACACAATCTCTATTCTGAAGCGGAGCTCGTAAGTAGGAACCTCATCAAATTTTATAAATGGTAACATTGATCGAAGGCGTGGTTCTTGGCAAATTTATAAAATGCGGGCGCCGAGCCGAGGATGGACCGGAGTGAAGTCTTCCTAAAATATAAACGGGCTCAAAAGTCTTGTATTATTTACTATTCGATATTCATTAATAGGGACATTATATAGTAATTATTATTATATATTATTATTATTATATATTATTATATTATTCATATATATGTATTATTATTATTATTTATATATTATTATTATTATTATTAGGCAAATTTAATGACGTTTAATTCGCACGTTCAGATACTAAAACTAACCCCTAGTGGGAGTGTGGATGGCGATTGCAGTGAGACAAACTTTTTTCCAGTGTCCCCTAGTCGGTCGCTTGAGGGCGTGCAAAGACAGTAAATCAAAATTCAGCTCGCGGCGCAAAAAAATGATGCAGTGGGTCTGGATGGCGGCTGCGGCTGGTGATCTTACTATCTGGGTGGGCTGGTGCTATGTAGATTGCGAGGAATATTGCAATCGGCTACTCTCAAAAATAACACCTCAAAGACTAATATAAAATTGCCTGCTGGGGAAACCACAAGAGGGGGGATCGGACTCCTGGACCTATTTACCACCCGCGTGAACTGGTACCCATAGGGTAGTATATGTATAGGCTCATACTACAATATATATATAATATAACATCATACAACACAATAACACTTTATCGTTTAAAATATATATAAAACCTACCCCATGCCTAAATTCTACATCTATACTATTACTTAACTATAAACATTATATAATTACATATATGTACAATACACTCCAGACATTACTACTTATATATACTTATATATATCTATAAAAATCATTTATTATATATAATATACTGATTAATAGTATTATATATAATGATATAGTTCTCTACGCTGTCCTAAGTAACAATGTCGTTTCCTATTATATCATACTGACCTCTAGATTATACTACCACTATATATTATTCTTTATACTTTTATTATACAGGTATATTTTACTCCTATACAAAGCCTAGTATGATTCACTAGATCCCGAACAACCTCACTAACACCCACTATATTATAACATTACTCCCTCAGTGTATAGCTATAATATAACCATATAATAATATATAATAATATATATTAATCATATACCGGTAGGTGATGACTATTAATAATCATTTCATAATCTCTTATTACTACTACACTATATAATGATACTACAATATAACCAATATTATACATCAATAATACTAATAATTAACTTATACATTATTTAAGATATTATTTGGCCCTAATCGTCATTCCACGCACACACTGTACTTATCCTCACACTTTTCTATACATAATAACTAACTAATAATAATAATAATACCCAATAAACTAAATACATAATAAATAATATAATAAATAACTATATATATCTACTCAATAAATAATATAAATAAATAAAAGAGGCATTAATTATAATATTTAATCAATGATAAATTATATAATATATATAAATTATATATATAATAATCAAATAATTTACTTAATCAACCTGATCGTCAAATTCCAAAAAACCAAATATGTGTGTGCGATAAATGTAATAAAAAATTTATATTGTAATGTATAATTGTTTTAAATCCCCCTTGAGAGTCAGCCTATTGAAAATAGTTCAATGTTGTTTGGGAAATTTTCTCTCAGTTTCTACTGTATATTATGGGTAAGGGTGTTATAACTAGTAATACATCAAGAATACTATAATATATATA